>WKFP01013522.1:51230-85548 GCA_011057875.1 Pterocles orientalis | reverse complement strand
CCTGAAGTGTATTTTCAAGCCCCCTCCAAGAGGACTCAGATTAGTTTATTTCCTATTGAACTAAACACAGGTCTAGTAATCCACAAGAACTCATCATTTCTCTTTCAGTGTTTGTTTTGAGACAGGGTTATTTCTTCAGACATGTGTGCTTAATAGTGACATACTTTGTTAAATTCCCATATAGGGAATGCATAGTCACATCCCTGCTAAAGAGAATTTGTCGCACAGTTTAGGGCACATCATGGATTTTTCAGGAGCAAGTTTTTAGGGACAGGAATAATGAGATTAATGATATTGTTATCCTTTTCTACAAAACAGTAAGAGCTTCAAGATGTTCAAATATTGCCTTGATGCTGTTCAGCTGAAAACCTAAATCTTGTTTCTGCAGAAGGGAGGGGAAAACATTTCAGGACTTGTGGAGATTCAATATAAGGTAATGGGGTTTGGTTTGTCTCGTTTTGCTTTGGTGTTTTGGGGTTTTTTTTTTAGGAATTGAAGCAAAAGAATTGTTCCTCCTCTGAAATCTGCAGATGCATATGTAAAAACATATTTAAGACATGGCAGGGAAGTTTCCTAATCCTCACTGGCCACAGTAAAGATAAAGGTCTCTTTCTTTCTTTCTTTCTTTCTTTCTTTCTTTCTTTCTTTCTTTCTTTCTTTCTTTCTTTCTTTCTTTCTTTCTTTCTCTCTCTTCTCTCTCTTTCTCTCTTTCTCTCTTTCTCTCTTTCTCTCTTTCCTTCTTCCTCTCTTTCCTTCTTTCTCTCTTCCTTTCGAAGGCCTTTCAGTTTCTAAGAAGGGACAATGTTTTGCACACAAGACAGCTGCACCTCTGAGGCTCAACAAAAAGTATTTAATGGCACTGAAAAGGGAGCCAACATTTTCTGGTAAAATATTCCTGAAATAGTAGGTCTCCTTCAGTACAATTGTTTCTTTATCTCAGGAAGAGTCAGCTTATAAACTGAGATCCCATTTTTAGGAGTTATTTTAAGGGGCATTTAGTCTGTTCTCCACTTGGCTTGCTGACTGTAAAAGAACTTCCCAAAGCACAGGCCAAACCCTTCACATTTCTGTCATTACATCTCAGTAGTTACTGAATTTATTCATTTGCTCCTCATAAGATCCACTCTCTCTTTTCTTATTTTATTTTATAAAGGCCAGTATATCACTCATTTCACACCAGAAGAAGGAGTCAAATATACTCGACTGTGAAAGCAGGAGATGAAGGTTTCCAGCTTATAACGTCCTAACTGGACATCATTCCCTGTTCACCAGCTGGAGAGATGGCTTTATGAAAAGACTGTAGATGCCATAAATACTCATTTACATTTGGGAAGACACAAAAAAATAAATTGCGATATGCATTAAATACACGTTTTCTTCATGCTTTTTCACCTGCCCTCCAGATCCACAAAACCAGCAGTTTCTACTTCAAGATGGGCCATCCAAAATCCTGCACGCACACATTAAGAAAAAAATTATATTTGATTCATTAATGACTTACAATATACATATTTTCATATGTTTTATGAAAATAAATGTCCCAGTTAAAAGCAAAACCATTTCCTACTGTAGTATGTCAGCACAGTATCAACAGCTCTGATGATTTACTTGCACACAGAATCTTCCATACAACCTCCAGGACTTCAAAATAATTCTTTCAGCCTCCACTTAACTAGAAAATAAAGAAATCTAAGTAAATCAAAGTCCTTATGTTTGGAGAACTTTAAAAGTTAAAAAAAAAAAGAACAGAATAAATATAAATGTTTTATTTCATCCTACAAATTGTAGGTTTCTTTCATAATTTTGAAAGATGTTTAGAGTCCTTAATACTGACAGTTCTCCAGGGAAAGGGAAAGAGTACCTAGCCACAGGGCTGAGTATGCACTGGAAAGGTAATTTTCAAATATGTCCTAAATAAGACTATTCCCTCAAAGAATCCAGAACAAACAGGGTAGTCCAGAAATCACTTTTATCACTGTGCTGCCTTTTTTTTCGAGGTGCTCAGAGGCATGTAATAAAGCAGATGATAGCAACACAGGGAAAGCCCCAACTTGCATTCTTCCTATAGCTGTTCAAAATCTATTTCTCAGAGTGACAAAGGGATGTGAAGTTTGGGGCCACAAAACAATACCAACTTTTTGATATGCAATTCCTAGATTACTCACTGAGAGGTAAATGGCAGTCTTCTTTTTCCTGATCTCCTTGATCAAAGTTAATTCATGCAGCCTGGACATCTCTACAGAGTAATCAGTCTATTTGTAAGGACCTGCTAAAAGCTAACACGGAATTGTCAGGAGGAAATCGTGTTAAAACAACCTAATTTCTTTCTATGACAGGATAACAGGCCTTGTGTAGGGAGAAAAACAGTGGATGTCACATATCATGACTTTAATAAGGCTTTTGACACTGTCTGACATGCCATTTGCATAAGAGAACAAAAGCACTAGAATGTGGGTGAGACAGCTGTGAGGTCAGTATGCAGCTGGCTTGAAAACATTACTTGACAAGAAGATATCATTTGTTTGTTGAACAAATGGAAGGTGGTAGCAAGAAGGATTTGACATGGGTCTACCCTAGATCCAGTACTACATAGCATTTTACTTCATGAGCTGCACAATATTGATGTTTTGAGCTTGGAGGGAGGACTGCCACTTTGGAAGGCAGGATTATATTTCACAATCATTTTACTAAGCTCAAAAATGTGAAAAATTATGGTGCAATTCAAGGCAATCAAATGAAATAACAGAGAGGTTACCATCATGAATGCATATCGGAGAGCAACCAATCAGGCACAGGGGTATCCAGAAAAAAGAAACAGAAGTGAGAAGAAATCTTGAAAATATTACGATGTGAAAGACATATGAAGCGGAAAAGAAACGAGATGATAGAAGAACATTCAAATATGTCAAATGTTGCTAGAAAGGGAAAAATTATTAAATGTTCTTGGTATCCCTTGGGACAGAATGGAAATGTCTTTGCCTTTCAGTGAGTCAGACATGTTAGGGGGTAGCTCATTGTGGCAGAGGAATGGAGCAGGGCTCTCTGAGCCCCTTCCAGTCCTGATTCCTTTGATTTCTGTGAGATGCAGACATATTAGTTACGATTTCTGTAAAAAACTAAATGCTCAGCAAGCAACTTTATGGCTGCTCTTCCAAGATGCTTAGGATATTCCATCTTCCACACTTTAGTGTCCCACACTAGGAAATGTAAGAGTAAGGACCACGACATTTGCTACCCCGTTGGAAGAGGAGCAATGAGAAATGGCGAATGTGTGTATGGAGATTGACATGGTTTTTGTGGAGACAACCCATTGTAGCTTAAACACTCCAGACTGAGATGCTACTTGACACTGTGAAAGCAGTAACACTGGCAGTACGATTTGACCTTGCCTGTGTATAAAACTGAACCTTAAAAATATCTTCTCATGGAAATCAAGATTGGAGTACACTAAAATCTCACATACGTCTCTCAACCATGTAAGACAAATGAGTAACTTTAGGCAATGTCAAATAGGCTTTCTGTTCTTTTATTACTATTTAATCTTAATAAGTACAAATCAAGGTTTAAAAACCATCCTAGACTAGAATCAGCATGTTTTTAATGGCCCAGTTTTTTTCAACATTAAACTTATCATTTAAACATAAATGTCAACAAATTTCTTGAATATTCCTCTCAATAGTCATTTCATGGCAGATTAGAACTTAAAAAAACCCCAAACAAACCAATAAAAACCTAAATTTCTGGGGTTTGACTGTCTGTGTAAGATCTTTCAGACTAAAACAGTTAATTTCTAAAGCATTTTAAGAGTATAAAAAGCCATTACCTATCAACACTGTAGTTTAATTGGACCTTCTGAACCGTATTACCTTAGCCACTTTCTGCTTCAAGGTAACTTTTCTGCTTTCAAAGTCAAGATGGCAACATCTATATTTTAATGCATATTGCATGCAAGAAAAAAATAATAGAATATGATAAGGAGCACTCTAAGAATATATGCATCACTCTGCAAAACAATAAAAGCCAATGTACTGATTCAGCAGCATTTCTATTCTAAAGACATTCATGCAGCTCACATTGCCCTAATATGAGAGTGTTTCACAGTCATTAAAATATTTGTCCCCATAGGTCACAGCATCCTGTTGAGGAATGTAACTACTCACATTTCACAGATTAAAAACCAGGGGTCTAGGTGTACATGTTTGGCAGTAAAGAGCCAAACAATTAATTATCCAACCACCTTATGGAATCCACAACCCTGGTTTAGATAGCCGAGTCCCTATAAGGGGGATTGTGAAAACTTAGTTGTACTCATACTGTTGCCTAGAATGAGGAAAAGGGGTTGAGTTACCTAATGTCATCCATCCAAAACTTATATTCCTGGGCTACCTAATCCTTTTTCAGTTGGGAGGTGAAACTGGAACTGGCAAAGATCAATTTGTCCCCTCTGCAGATAGATCACAATACACCATCTCTGCTGTTCCTTTTGGTTCTCATGAAAAGCACGTTACTCACACACCAGATGGGTCTGCGAAAACACTTTGAATCTCTCTTTCTTCTTCATCTCCCACATTATTCTTCCTACCTTCAGACCATGAAATCTTGTTGGTGAGAAAGAGTAACTCCCTCAGTTTGCTACTGAAGCTGTTCTCGTTCACGTAAATACTAAACTCATGATTATGGAGACTAAAATCACAGTCTCTTTACACCCTCAGTTGAGGGCTATAACCATTGTACTGCAGAATCAGTTTCCTGCTCACCATCTGCCTCCGAGATTATTTCAGTATTCAGCCCAGCTTTGAGAGTAGAGGAAAGCTGGGTGCCTTGGGAACACCAGTGACAGAATTCACAGGGGCCAAGAAAATCCAGGTGGTTCTGCAGTTAGACAGCTGCAGGATTTTGAGGGACAATATTTTGGATTTAAGCAACCATCACTGGTATTAAAAACTATTTTGTGAACATAGCCTGATATGTCTTGCTCAAGGTCAGAGAATGCTGAGTTTGTTGCAGAACAGGGAGTTGGATCTGGATGGTCTCACACCCAAACCCCTCATCACTGGGCCCTCATTGTGTCCTGAGCTGCTGCCTTTCTTGTAACACATTGGTTTTTACTCTCTGCACAAATACGTGCAGGTTTGGAGCACTCATAAGACAAAACAAAAAACAACAACAACAACAACAACAAAAAGATAAGAAAGCAACTATAGAAGGAAAACTTTCACTACAAATCCTGCTGCTGTTATCCCTTTAAAATGAAAGCAATCGTTATAGTCTCACCTAGTCAACTCAGATTATCATCTCCATTCAACCAATTTCCCTTTCTCCTTTTTCCTGGAATAAAAAATATTTTTTTATCTTTTGCAATTTACAAAGCATATTTTAAAAGCCTTTCGAATAATCTGTAACAAGAATTATATCAAAAAGTTGTAAAAAATGTTATGAGAATATTCAATACACAAAAGCTCAGTTAAAACTGCGAAAAGCAAGCATAAAATCACAAAAGCTAATCCCAATCTAATAGAAAAATCTTAAAATATTTCTAAATACAAATTGAATATCAGTGGCCTCAGACTGAATTGCCCATTTGAGGCACTTCCTTATTTATCATAAGAATAGGTAAATAGAACTTTTTTTTCATTTTTCTGTGTCTTATACCTTTTTTTGCAATTTATTTTTCATTTTGCTATTGAAAATGGGTTTTTTTGGACATATCTGTAGTCTGTTTCAAAAGCTTTGCATATGATTTCAGGAGAGCAATTTGGGATTTTTCTAATCTTTCTTATCCATTGTCTCATGTCGATGTTGTATATGTGACAACAGCTTGAACATGGAAGCAAAATCCAGAGAACGTTAACACTAAATACCTACCCACAAACAGAAAACACTGTAGGACGTGAAATTTTTCAGAAAAAGAAGAATGTGAGTATATCTCTCAAGCTGTATAAGAAGAGAAAAAGATCTTTCTGTGCACTGCCAGGAAACAAGGGAGCTTGTTGATGTGAGGAAGGTGTAAATATCAAACAAGCTGCGCAAAGAGGGTTTGATTTTGTGCTGGCACCTGATACCCACAGGTTTGACATAAGCTTAGTGGTCCCATCTACATCCTGGTGGATGAGGCAACCCACCCTGGTCAAAGTGGTGAAGTGCTGTATAAGTATTACTTTCTATCCTTCAATTTAAGGCAAATGTAGTTTGGAAGTGTTATGGTTTGAAAAAAATAAACACTCATTTGAATTTGGAGATAGCACTTGGCTTAACTCCTACTCCAGCTTGTATTTTGGGCAGCTTTTCTTGTAGTTTCATAAACCTCTATTGCATAAAGGAGTTTAATTGCTTTTACATTTGAGCTGCCTGAAGGGCTGATATTCACTACATTAGCACCAAAGAGAATTTTATTTAGTCCCTGACAAAACACCAACAAAACTGCCACCACAGTGTGTAGGCTATATTTACAGATCAGGATTCCTGCTACCTGTTTAGATTAAACCCTTCATGACTGGTGCAAAGCACAGCATGCTTCACAAGAAACATAACTGCCACACATAAAGATAAGAGATTAGGCAACTTCCATCTTGTGCTAGACCTACTTCCACAGGAGGTGAGGGTTCAGCTCTTTGCAGACCTGGGCTCCAAAAGGGACAGAAAATCTTAAAAGCAATCACATCATTGTAAAGTGTTCACCTTTAAGAAACTGATGTATAAAGACAGAGTCATTAAACTGTGCAGAAGTTAAGGTTTGTGGTATGTAAACAGAATCGCATGTGGGCACATGCTGCTCCCATTTCAAGTACAACATACTGAACTCCCTTTTAAGAAGCTTCAGTTCAATTTCTGTGTTGCTGGAAAAAAGACTCAGAATATTCAATACGTGAAGCAACATACAAGGATGGGAATGCACATCTGACTGTCTATCTTCGTTGTGTTACCTGACAAGAGGGGTCAGACCCAAAAGACTATTTTTGATTCATGCAGTAGCATATCCATAGTGAGGGTCTGAGCACAATAACACATAAATGGAGACTTCTCTGCTCATTTGTGTATTTTCTGTGTGAATGGGGGAGGAGATGGAAAAAGGCAGGATTCAGAACAGGCGACTTTCTTTTGGAAGGAAATATTGGTGAATTCAGAAGGAACAAACACCACATAAGATATTAAAATTTCATCCTGAGAGCTAAAAGCACAAATGGTTTCCAAATAAGCTATAGAGGCAGCAGTAGCTCACATCTAATCAGACAATTTAAGGATGTGGACTGGAAGGTGGGCACTGTAGGTGCTACTGAAGGGAGCAGGTGCCTTTGTGATACCACCGTGCAATGTCATGCTGAGGTTAACAGAAGCAGAAAGGTTTGAGGATGTAGGAAATCTCACTGCTCTTGAGATAGTCACCAGGAAGGCTAATGGCTCAGCTGCTCCAAGCTCTCTGAGAGAGTGTTGGAGAAATATAGCTCAAGATACCGCTTTTGGTCCTTGTGTTAGTTTCAAAAAGGTGTGGTTGCCTGGACCCAAACCGCGTCTCATGTGCCCCAATAACAGTGGCAGGTCTCAGGGGGAGATCTCCAGCACAGCACACAGCAGTAGGATGGGTGCCTCTGTGTAGGAACCATCTGTCCAAAGCACATTTTCTGCATGCTGCTGGTAAGGAAAAGAGGAAGAAAATCAGAGTTAACCTCCACGTGAGAGGAACACCGGCCTATTTCCGCGTCATGCCCTTGTTCACTGGACTGCAACTGTTGCAAACTTAAGGGAGGTATAGTTCCATTTAACAAGTTTTTCATGCTCTCACTCCCCCAGTAATGTGTGTGCTGTCTGTGAGTACTACATAAAACACAATAAAAACACAATAAAAACCTGAATTTTAAAGTATTGGCTGTAAGTTTGTCCAGACTTCTCATATGATAGCTATGATCTATCTACCTACCAGTGCTCTTTTTTTTAAAGTGGAGAATATTGTTTACTTTTTAACTATTAAAACCTTCTCATTATTTTAAGAAAAAAAACTATAAACAGCAGTTATAAATTATTGTCTTTTTAATATGCATCTCTGTTTTTCATATCTTCTGTATTCCCTACAGCAATATTAAATGGCAGCTTTGTGATATTCCTCCAACACCGCATACTGCTGGCTTCCTCAGTTACAATAAGATGTGTCTAACAGGGTCTATTTAAATTTTGATAACTAAAAAAGAGAATAAAGAACAAATAGGCTGCTTCACTGTGTCACTTGTTTCATTGAACACTTTGCTAAGAGGCAAACAAAACTGAGCTTTTCTTGTCCAGACCTCTGCCCTATCGTGTCTCTTTAAATTTGATTTGCTGCAATGCAGTATTTTGTTTACTATCCAAGAAATGAAGTAAAGGACAGTGCTAAGTAGCTTCAGACCCAGAGACTGCAGCATAGAGTCCAAATGCTTGTGATAGCTCATTTTTTTTAGGTCTGTTGTACTTTGAGAAGAAGATTTAGAAATGTTTTCTGAAAAAATAGCATGGTTGGAGAAATAAAATAGAGTTTAAGCTTCACAGGGGAGAATAGAGAAATTAGTCATTATAATTCCTTTGTAAAGGAAAGGGACAGTCAAGGTAGGTGGCAACACCGATGCTGATATAAGGCATGGTGATTACATAAAGAGTAAATCTAAGTATCAGTTTTTTAGGTGGCTACTTTCTGGATTTTATACCAATAATAGCAGACAAGAAGGTTTTTGTGATCCTTTTACACTGTTCAGAATTACTTAATTTTTCAATTATTTGGTATATGGATGCTGTATGGAAAAATAAATGCGTTAGTTACTGACTAGGCATAGATTATCCATGTGCACATAGGGCTTATAATGTACACATATATAAATACATATGCATAGGTAAATATTAATAAACAGAAGTGTTATTTGTTATAACGGGTCCAACAGAAACACAAGACAATAGCTTCTGATAACATTTTGTTGCTGTGTTGCTATTTGCGTGCTTTATTATTGCATACAGTCATGAGGTGGAGTTATGATCACCCGATGTCCTGAAGTCTGCAGCAGACCTACTTTTCAATTAACAAATTACCAATTTTATTTATAGGAGAGCCACATTTTACTAAACATTTTCATGCAAATGTGCAGACATATATCTCAAAGAGTTAACTACAAAAATAGCCAGTATAGATGGTCAATAGCCACACACAGAAAGGGAAGAGGAAAGAGATGACAGGGGAGCTCCCAAAGTGATGGGAAGCTGAGTATGTGCAAGCCCCAAAACAGAGTGGTACCAGCAGCTCTCTGCTTCCCCCTGTGGGGGAACAGCCTCAGCAGGCCTGATTTGCATACAATATTTTTGTTATTATTAATACAGCAGAGCATTCCGTGAGACACTGTTGTCTGCTTGCTCTGTTTCATGAATTAGAAGACACAATGTATGTAAATATATTTACAAAAACAAATGGTGAGGAAACTGTGAGAGGTAAAAGCTAAAGGAAAGAAGTCACCTTTAATTACAGTTGTCTCTAGTGGGGTACGTAGCCCGAAACAAAGTCTTTTGGAGGCTCTATGTCTTTCTTTAATTTATTATACAGGTATCAGGTGATATAGTACTGCTCCTGGCTTTTAACAGGGGTATTATGAATTTGGCAAAGTTTTGACTGAAATCTCTTCCTTATTCCCTTATTTTCTTCCTTGCTATCCTTTCTCCTGTGGTTACACACAAACTTTGTTTTTCCTGTGTTATTTGTAAGCTCTTTATTAGATCTTCAGCCTGGTTTTTTTTTTTTGGGGGGGGGGGCCTTCAATCTTCTTTGTTCATTTGCAGTGGAGATATAAATGAAGAATATTGATAATACTTTTTTAGTAGCGGATTTACACAAGAGCCTATCATGACTTACACTAGCCTAAGGTAGTACTTCATCTCATTTATACCCGTCTATGTGAAAAAGGCAGGAAAATATAAATGAAATAACAATCTGTTTCTGCGAAAACCTCACCTGTTGCACATAGGTGTAAGTCTGAGGACGACTATACACTCACAAGACCACACACTGATTCCTTTAGACTTTCTCAGTCACCCACAGTACAAATCAGAGCTCCCAGGATAAGAAAATTTTTCTAATCTGGCCAAAAAAGGCAGTGAGTGCCACTAGAGAATGACTCAGAGCACTGGAAGGCACGTGACTAATGTTTGTATGCATGGATATTCCTTGAAAAGCAAAAATGATTATTTCTATATGAAAGTACCAACCTATATGAATGTGGAAGTTTTCAAATATTTAAGGGTCACCATTTGCTTGGGATGGTGTTCATCTTCCCAAAATAACCACTTTTATACCTGGACTAGTTGTCCTTAGCTCCCCTACATGTCACTGGAGAGGAAACACTCTCCAAACAACCATTTCATCTTATCTTCAGGGAGATGGCCAAAATGGAGAGCTGTGGTAAATTATGCCAAAAATGGGCACGTTTCTTATCGTTGACTAAAAAGGCAGCCTAGGTACTACCAAGGGTGTAGGAAGTTACACTATGTGGGACTAAAGTTAGGTGAGGTTAATCCAATATCTCAGGTCATAAAAAACAGATTCTTGGAGTACTTCTCATTTTTAATAGTTTCTTAGCATGTAATCATCACTACCTATCATCAGGAGGGTTCCAGGCATGCAATGTCTGTGCAGAGCTGCAGGAGTTCCCATATTTTTTATCTACCTCCTGTTCTCGCTTGTCTCTTGAGGAGCAGCTGCAACACACTGCTGAAGTTCCCTTACATGCAAATGACTATCCAGCGTATGAAGCCATAGAATTATGTCCAGAATATAACAAAAAAAGCTAATAAAGTAACCTTATGTTATATTCTGTGAAGTATATTAGCTTTAAGGAAAAAAAAAAACAAACAAAAACCTTTTCCTGCTCTCTTGTCCTGTTCATCTGACGACTCGTCTAGTTTACCGTAGGCAAGATGGCATGAAAATCCTCAGTGAAATTGCATTACTTGCTTGTGGTTATAAAATCCCTTGATTCTTTGAGATAAAGTCGCTATCTATGGTATTTTTCAATTTCAGACTTAACATCTTAAGTTGTTACTCTTGAATAAGTTATAAAGGTTTTTAAGAATCATTAAATAGGTTTCTTTGTGGAGTTTTCCTTTTAGCTTCTATTTTTTTTAATTATGACTTTTTAAATTTGTTGGAATTTATATTTACCCATGAATAATCTGCCAAGAGCTATTTGAACATTTAACAAAAAGTAAGCTAGATTTTTTTATGTGTTCCTTGTTGTTCTAATTTCTTTTCTCATTGTCTTTCTTCTTTACCTTTTTGTGAGAATAATTGCGAATTTTTTTTTATACTGCTCATGATGGCAATGCATTTTGTTGCTTACCACAGATGTCTTGGAAAATAACATTTTTTTAAATGGATAAAGTATTTTAAAAGCAGAGCAATAATTCAATTTTAATATATTACAATCAATACACTTTCACCTTTAAAGAATATTTTGCTGAATTAATTTATGGATCAAAGCATTTGTGGAAAGACTGATGTATATTCAAAAATTTAGAGTTACAAAATGAATTTAAAATGCATACACACAAAAAAGAAACTTTATGTTAACTATTTCTATTAAATATTAATTTTGTAAAAATGTCTTTTCTGTTTTTTTCGGTTTTATCAAAACAAAACTGTAAGAAAGAATTGTTTTCTATGAATTACCAGAACTACATTCTGAAAAATGTTGAAAACCAAATGTTTTAAAAGCTTTAAAATCTCCAAACAGCCTGTCAGAATAAAAATATATGAGGTTTTGCTCTTAAATTACTTTTCAATTTAAAATAGTGCCAAGAAGTAATACAAGAAAAAGCTAAAAATCAAAATGGGACTGTTCAAAACAATCAAAATGAAATGTTTTGACTGACCAACTCAAACTCTTCTGTTTCTCTGCTGAACACTTCTGCAAATGTTATCTTTCATCTCACTTCAGCACAGGAACATTTTTCTATAACCTTGAAAATTCTTACAATTCTTACAAAAACCATGAGACAAAAATTTCAAAAAGAATAATTAGACACAGAAATGTACAACTGTTAAAAATAGTAAATTAATCTAGGAAAATATCAGTACAGTTTCAGAGAAATAAAGAAAACAGGAGGCAGACATTCATGTGCATGTTATCAGTAACATCTGATATTCTGTGGTTGAGAAAAGAAGCAAGAATTGTATACCTCAGTGAATTGTAACTTCTTCAGTCACCTTGAGCAAGTATTTACTTGTCTAAAAGTTGGGTGTCTAGTCTAAATTCTGTCTTTGAGGAGAGCTTAACACAGGACTTGTGTTAGGCTGAATTGTCTTCTTGGGAAATCTACTTTTCTTCTTCGACTGTTTGGAAAATCTTGACAGTCACCTTTATTTAACAAGATACCTAACTTTCAGAAAGGTGAGGCAGTGTCACCTTTATCTATGTGGGCCTTCAGCTGTTCTTACCCTAGAGTGCTTCTGGATTTTACTTCCCTAGCATGGATGGATGTGCGGAACTGCTGGTGGACAGTATCCTGTCGATGGCTAATGGAGGTATGTTTTCTAAAATGGATATTCATGCTCTGCTGGATTGTTGCAGCTCTTATATGCAAAATCAGCACTTTGATTTGGGATCAGGAGGGGTCAAGGCTCATCTAGGAATGGTGCAGAAAGAATGAGGCATCTGATATGATAATGAAAGCAACATTGCAGCAGACTGATAAATCCAATCTTCTTCAAAGCAGATTTAGATTAATGGAGGTTCCAGGAGTGGGCAGGCAGTTCAGCAAATCTTGTCATTTGTGGGTTTGTCTTCAAACATGATTCATTGTGCTTGTTATTGTGGAAACCAGGTGATCTCAGCTGTGGCAATTACCCTTCCAACACAAACCTCTACCTAGAAGTCCAGGCAGCTTTGACAAAGCAAAACTTTTCTGTCAGTCAAAACAGTGACTACTACACCAAAAACTATTTCATGAGTGAGGGAATAACATTTGTTGCTATTTAATGACAAAAGTCTCTCTACTCCCAGTCTATCCATACAAACCAGAAGTTACCAAGTGTCCTTTCATAATTTGTCTTGTTTATCCTTCTTCTACCCGTTGTGAAATGACATATTCACTCTATGACGACATACAACAGGTTATATGACAGAGCATTCATTTATATTTAGACATCATGTCTCTGTGGCACAAGGTTAGAGCCAAGGAATGCGTATTTTCTGGCAAGATGTTGCCCCGTCAAGGACAGAGAGTAGAGCGGCAGCTCCTGGCTGTTGAGAAGCATTTCACCTTCTCTTCCTCTTCAGGAGCTTTGTGGCACACCCAACCGCTTGGTGTGCTGGATTGCTGCAGTTGTAATGTGGGACTCCCGAGGGACACAGAGATGGTGTGTGGGAGACGCATGTGTGTCCAGGAGGGTTGTCCTGGGCTCTGCAACAAATGAAAATATTTTCCCATCAACTGTTAAAGGGCCACGACCATGGTGCAGTTCACAGACCCCTCAGCAGCACCCTGTCACCACCCCTTACTTTTTTCTTATGTGTATTTATAATGATAAAAGCACTTTGGAAACCGGGAAGAGTGACAGTGTGCACGGGGTGTTAAGACACCTGTAGCGTGCAAAGAGCCCTTCAAAGCTTGCTTTTATTTTCAGACACAACTGACCAAATTCCCTATTCTGTTGTGGTGCGCTGGCCACAGATACTGCACAGGGAAAAGCAGGACAGAAGGCTCCAGACAAGTACTTAAATGAACATAAAATTGTTAGTGAGAAGTAGAGAACCACTCTCCTATGGCAGAGTTGAATGCTAATATGTTTTCCCTTGTGGGAAACAGAGTCCGCTGTATTTCGAATACTCCAAGTTTTACAGCATCCATAAACCAGATATACAATTAATTTCCTTCTCATGGGGCTCTTCTACGAAGGAGACCTCATCTGGGATTCCTGACTTCTATCTCCACCACCTGTAGCTTCACTGAAAAGCCACATGAGAACTCCTTTTCAAGACAAAATCTCTCTATAGCATATTTCTACAAAATCCTCAGTGAAAGGAAATAAACAGTCCTTTCTGCCTAGGTATATATCTCTCTCTCTCTCTCTGTGTGTGTACCTCACTTCAGATTTACTACGTTACTACTTCCAAGCTTGCGTAAGAATTGCCAGCTTCTTGAAATGTTGTTTGGAGGATTTCTAGGTAGAAAGAAAATTCTCAGTATCCGTCTTTCCTTCTGTTTGTCTATAGATGGTGGCAGGGACTCCCTTGCTTTTTATAGCTTCAGGCCAGGAGGTTTACAACCACACTGGCTGAAGAGTGTCTGCACTGTAATTCCTATATTGTACCGTGATATTTTTATTTTTACTCTTTGAAGAGCGCTTATGAAAATCACTGGAGAGTGCTTAAGGAGCAGATTAGCATTTATCTGGCATGCTTCCTCTGGAAATGACATTTATAATAGCGGCTCTAACCTCTCAGTACTTTTAAACAGAAGTGACATTGAGCCACAAATCCTTTCTGCAACAGCCTGCATAAACAACATAACGGGGCTTGGAGGACTTCCACCTGGACCTTATCCCTGCCTCGGTCTAACAGGGACACAAGAACTATGTAGGAACCGAGGTTGAATAGACTGGGTTGTATCCAGAGACCTTGAAAACACACTATCAGAAGCCAGGAGGAATGAAATGGCCAGGAGTTTTTGGATCATTTCCTGATTTATTGTAGAAAGATTTCATTTCAAACTTCACAGACAATGGCAGTATTTCTTCATTTCGCAGATGCAGAGAAGGGTTGCCACTCTGAGAAGGCTTTCTGTACGCTGCTGGAAAGCAGCAGAGTCAGAGGCTTTCCCTGGGCTAATGGACATCCTTGCCCCCAGAGGGTTTGGGAAATCTAAGTGCTACAGCAAAAGCATTTACGAAACCTTTCATTTATGCAACATTTATTTTCTCAAAAAGGTTCATTTTGCTGCAATAAAAGATGTTTGGGCAGAATAGATTCTTTTTTATTTGCCCTATCTGTATAAAAAGGATGATGAAAATCCTGACCCCAGCTTGCTCACTTATCAGATACTCTTTTAAATTTTTTAAGTCAATAGTGCATCTGGATTTATGTCCAGAATTTGAGAGACAAACAAGGAAATGCATTACAGAGGTGGCAATGCCAGAACAGTCAGATCAGTTTTGCTCCCCAATTTCCACAGCATGCAACAAAGGGACAGAAACATCACCCAGTCCTCTCTTACCTCTGGGATGTTTCTCTACAAATTCCTCTATCAAAATACTTGCCTTGCATTCATCACTCCGTTCTTTGATGCCAGGTATACTTGAAATCAGACACTCTGTGTCCATCCATATTATTCTGGAACTCTCTTGAGGCTTTTGTAGAAGGGGTTGCACATGTATTGGGAAGAGCTATTGTATCCTTTTGTTCATTTCTTGATCAGTCTGACCTGGCCTTCTACTGTGCTTACCAGACTAGCCATAGATGCTGGGAGCATTTGCAACCTCTTTGTGACTTTATAACCTTTGTGGAGAAAAGCTTCCTCATCCTTGTAATATTATTTTCAACAGTCAAAGCTTAATAATAATTTTAGGGTATCTTTTTTCTAGATCACAGTTCTTGTGTCAAGTTTACTTAAAAAAAAAAAGAAGAGATGTTTCGTATACATAGCTTTTTAGTTATCGTACTTATGGAGAAAACGTAAATATTCACTTCCTGTGGGTTCAAAATCCAAAAGGAATAAATATTATGTCAAGAGGGCCTGATAATTAATTTCTGATCACTGTTACTTGGCAGACCTGCACTGAATCTCCCCATGACCCAAGTTCTTAGTTCATTCAGGTCGGTTTTCTGTAAGATTTCCAACTTGTCCTGACTGATCACAGACCCTCTTGGGAAAGAGTTGTCACTGGCAGCAGTTGTGTGCAAGGTGAAGGTAACTGAGCTCAGCGTGCTCAGAAGGTCATGCATGTTTATGGACACATATTGCACTGAGTGAATATTTAATCAAAAATTATGGCTTTATTTTAGGAAGAGTTTTTTTTAACAATGGCTTCAGAATTTTAGTCAAATGCACATTCCATCAAGCACAAAAATTTCCTATTCGGATGAGGAACTATTTATTCTTGTCTCCTCTTAAAGTGGAAAGAAAATACCCATTGAACAGAAGATATTGCATTCACATGATCCAAATAAGTACAGTGGGCAGTTCTTTGTAACCTCTTGTTTTATTCTCTTGAAGTGCTTTTAAGAGAGCAATCAATGAGATAAAAGATAAGGACAACAAATTCACCTTGAATAAGGCCCTTGAAAGGACAATAAAACGATCAACAAAACCTTCTGCGTGGACTATGGATAAAAATCAATAGACTAGTGGATGGCCGTATATAAAAAGGTAACAACACTGTATAGCAACCTTATACTTCATATGTTGCTAGGAATGCTTTATGATTTCTTGTTGCAGGGCAGTCTTTCAACCACATAGAAATTAAAAAGCTAGTTTAAAAGAAACACAGCATCTGCTCTGGACAAGATCTTCCAGATGGTCAATTTAAAAGTAGAGGGGGACTGGTATAGCTTCCTACTTCCATGTGTGTCCGTACTGATACCTAGAGATACTTATATAGAGACATATACAAATGTCTATACTTACAAAATCAGGAATTATGCCAAGATTGAAAATTATATGCAGCCCTTACAATATATTCATCCTTCTGAAGTCAGTCCTTCCAAATTAGAAGTGAAATACAGCAAGCTTGAATATTGCCAACGTTGCTCTACCTGTTTAATAGGTGAATCAAGGATATCGAACTGGGGAAAACTCCAAACTCTAACATAAATGTATATACAGAAGGAAGGTAAAGTCTGACAAGAATGCTCTTAACTAAGAGAGGGTATCTCTGTTCATTGATACGACACTGAATGGAAACTGTAGGTGTTAGAAGCTAGAATCTTTAAATTCTGTCGATAACATACCCCCTCCCTCTTTTTGCAAGGAGCTGATTGTAAAGCTATGCACATATTGCAAAACCACCTAAATTAATTTTTTAAAAAGCAGTTTTTGGAAGATATCTGACTTATACTATTTATATGACACCGTCAAATTAGGAGTAAGGACAAACAGAAGCAGCATGGTTTAGGTCAAAATATTTCTCTTTTAAATTACTCAGTAGCAAGATTATAAGCATCTCTAGCTATTCTTTCATGTCCACAGATGTCACTGATGTTTATCAGGATTTCTTTATCTGGAACTATGTATATATTAAAAAAAAACAACTCTTGTTCAATAGCAGTAAGTCTCCAGAGTGAAACTGTTGTGAGGACTCAGCACCCATAGCGCCTGTGTTTCAGAAGTTTTAGGTCAGACTACAGCTATTCTGGTCATATGAACTAAATGTCCATTAGAAGTTGGAGTGCACCAGGGCACTCCTGGCGTACCTTTCCTGGTTTAATTTCGCCTGAAATAAATCCCATTGCTGTCCTCTGAGACAACTCCATGAAGCCAGCCTATAATCAATATATTCACTTTAGAATCACATTCCTGACCCAAACAACATCGTTAATGGAGATGCACCCTGGTTCTGCTTCCAGACTTATTTACACTGATAAAGAGCAACTATCATAATTCCTATGCTGATTTTCTCAATTATCTTAATTTACACAATGAACTATGTCAAGGCAGATTCATTCTTCTGCATCTAGTGATGATTCACTGAGGAAGGGGAAAATGTCCTTTTTTCTGTGTTGATAATTTGCATTATTGCTATAAGTAAGAGCCATGACTGTGTAGCAGGCTTGCATTCTGATAGAAATTGTGCAAACCCAGAACAAAAAGCTGTCTTCTTCCACAAAGGTAATTGAGGGCAGATGAAAACAAGCAGTTGAGGCAGAAGACAGATCAAGAAGGACAATATTGATCAGCAGGACAGCCCTTAGCCTTGGTACAATGACAGGTTAACCATTGTCATGCCTTTTTGTAAAATTTACAAGAGGAATGGAAAGGAGAAAAATGAATTCATATTGTGTATTCTTATCAATATCTCGTTAGTAATGAAGGGAGCTACTGCAGATTCTCATTTGAATAGTCAACAAATTAGTACAAGTCACGTTTCATGACTTTTCTGACCTCGGATGCCACCTTTTGCAGACTCTAACCACCACTTGACTTTATTCACCTTTCATTAGGTCTCATACTAACTATAGTTATAGGCTTCAGTGCAGGGGAGGTTGTTCAAGAAATTAAGGTGGTGAGGCAAGCCAGGGAAGCTCTATAAATCTATTTTCTAGTATTTGAAATGTTTCCAGTACATTATAGAGCAAAAGCAACAATAGATACAGATTTGGATCATCTCTCCTAGTTAGTGCATTATAAAAAATTCCTGCTAATTTGAACTACTTAAAGTTAAATTAAATGGATTATTCAGTATAGTCATGCTTTGAAACATCATTGTAACACACTTTTGTGCAAGGGCAGTAGACTTTTCTTATTTTTAAGTGTTTATAGTCTTGTTTGCAGTGAGAAAGAAGAAGGAGGCAACAGGCTTTACAAGTGGCCTCATCACTTTAGACAACAATGGTTAGTGTATGTGGTATTTGTTAACAGAACTAAGTTTTGGTGAATTAAAATTATGAAGGACTACAGTCACACAAAATAAGATCCAGAACTGTGGGTCTGTGATGGTTTACCTCATTTGTGAACAGCCCTCAATTCAACTGGCTTCACAAATTACCACATACAACCGAGTCTACAGTTTCAATTTCATACCCAGGAATTCCCTCCATCCACTTCTTTAAGGTTGAAAAGTCATAGTTCATTAAATATATGAACTATATTTCTTCATTTAAACACAAGAAATCTGGAAGAGGCCCAACTCCTGGAGACTGGGGCAAGGCCCCAGAGGAAGTGTCAGTATGAAAGCTTTGTGTCAATCATCCTACGCCCTTTGCACAGTGCCTTGGGTTCCTCTCAATAACAAACAAAACCAAAAAAAAGCCCAAACAAACAGACAGAAAAGGCAATGCTTTCCTGGAGTGTGAGAGGGAAAGAAATGGTGTCATTTAATGGCAATTTCCACTTTCCACCCATATTGTCTAAAACTACAGTGAGACAGTGAACACAAGGAAGAGTTGTCCAGCATCCTTATGTGACTTTCAAGTATGTTGCTCAGAAAGCACAGCATGTGTCCTAGAAGGGTAGTGTTTGCCCAGCTTTGCCTAGTGTTTGCATTGACAGAACACATCAGTGATCTGCATTTTCTGGAAAACAATTTTAGAATCATTTTGTAATTTTCACATATTTAAGTGAAACTTCAGAGACAAACTTCATCATCTGAAATAAATAGCTGCTATAAAAAATCAAGTTCTCTCGTTTAGATCATATTTCAGAAAAAAAAATTACATCACTTAAATTCTAATAGTTTGCAATTAAGTGCTCAAAACAGTAATCCTTATTCCTCCATTACAGTCTCATAGAATTCATACAACATAAAGATTTTGATCAGCAGTGTTTTGCTACACATTGGTTCTATGTATATGTACAAATATGGATGTGCATATAAACACATAGTATAATTTATACACAGTACCATTTCTGTAGATTACCAGTAATTCCAACTATTTATGTCATAATTAGTCATTCCCATAACTTGTTGTTTGCAGGGATGTTGTTTGCTCTGGGCTGACTAATGCACTTGTGTTCTCAGAACACCCTTTCACTTAAATGCCATCATCTACACCAGCGGCAGCATTTTATGAATGCGCCAAGAGGTGCTCCTGCACCCATGTGTCATTTTAGTTAGATACACAGAACCCTTTGGGGAAGGACATTTGGGATTTTTGCTGGGGATTTGCATTGTTCATGACACTGCCAGACACCAGGACATTTTTGGATAGCCGGATCGTTTATACTGAACAGTGTGTTTAAGGAACCAATCAATGTGGTTTTTAATCTATATGGATTTTTGATACTGTTTGCTCACCATCTACTTTGACAGCATTTTCCTCCCACTTCCTTTTTCCAGGCTGAAGAAAATAAACTTCTCATAACTATTCATTTTCATTCTTCAAAGCACTGGAAGACTAGCCACAAGGGAAGTAGGTGGTTTTGAATTGTTTATCATTTCTATTGATTTTTTTAAGGTTTTCCTGGTTTGTTTGTTTTGCTTTACTTAATACTGTCTCCTTTCAATAAATAAGATTTTCTCCCAAAGTCTCAGATTTTTTTTTCACTGTGTGTTTCCTGTTAAACTCATTGCTTCCTCAGAAGACTATGAAAATTTCACACAGTAGGTTGAACCTCAGATTGGAATGGCCTACATTACTTTGCACAATGGAAGTGTTGAAAAGGGATTTTTTTTGTAAAGGGGAATCAATCTTTCATTTTAGGGCAAGCTGAAAAGAAGATGATCATTTAACAGGACTATGGAAAAAACTGTAGACTCCAGTTATGAAATCTCTGAATTAGACCAGCTGCTCCTAATTAAACTAGAGAATTTCTTTATAGACAGGTATTGAATCACAAAGATTTCAAATTATGTTTACATCCTTTGGGAAACTATACCAGTGTTTATTTACTCTCATTGTAAAATTACTCTCATTGTCAAAATGCATATCATATTCACAGTTTAAATTTTGCTGACTTCATACTAATTCCTCTCAAGAGAGCAATCTCAGCCAAGTGAGAAGGAAGCTGGAACAGTTAGAGAATGACAACAAATTCTGATACATTTTCCTATGAAGGTATTCAGTGGCAGGTTCAGACACTAAGTTTATATGTCTTAGCCTCACTAGATTCAATGGATGCTGCTTCATCGCCACTACCAAGAAGTTCATCTCTAACGTCTTTGAAAATACCCTTCAGATAGCTGTTTGCTGCCAGTAGATCTCTCCTTAGTCTTTTTCTTCACCTTACTAGACATGGGCATCTCCCCCAGCCTGTCAGGTCACATTCCAGTAGACTACATCTGCCAGATCACCCTTGCTCTCTTGGACTCTTCCCTTTTTCCTCAAGTCATTCCTGAACTGGGGTGACCAGACAGTGGACACAGATTTCCAGGTGTGATTTCACTAACACTTTGTGACAGACAATAACTTCTCCTGCCATGATCTTCCTAATAAATCCCAATACATAGTTCGACTTATTCATGGTGAAAACAAGCGTTTGCTCACATTAAGTTTCACTGTAATGTCCAGGTCCTTTTCAGGACGGTGCGATCCAGCCAGTCAGTTCCCTACCCATATTAACATATGCAGCTATTCCTCCACAGATTAAAAAGATTCTCCCTCTTGAACTTTATTGCCCACTCCTCAAGTTTCCTGAGGAACCTCTGAACTGAAGCTCTGCTCTCTGGTGTGCCAGCCACCCTCTGTAATCTGCTGATATTCTGTCTCATCATCCAGACTATTTACAAAACTATTGAACAACATCAGTCCCAGCACAGACCATTGGGATGCTCCTTTTGTTAGCAGCTTCCAAAATGTGAGTGATGGATTACTATCCTTTGAGCCCAGCTGTTTAGACAATTTTAAACTCATCTATCAATCCAGCCACCTCCTCAGCTTACAAATGTGAATACAGTGGGATGGTGGTGTCAAAAGCACTACTAAAGTCTAGTCTTCCCTTAACCATTTTGCAGTCCTCAAGCGACTTCCCTCAGTGTCAATGGTTTTGCGTAGATTATAGTCAGAGGCTGCATAGTCATATCAGTCAGTGCTTTCAGCATGCTTGGGGCATCTCCTACAGCCCCATGAAATTCAACACAGCTTCTCTAGGAGGTCCTTAAACTCCTGCTCCTGAGTTGTTGGCTCTCTCCTTCTTTTCCACCTTCTCCTGGTATATGCAGGGACCTGGGAAAACTTAATTTGTCTGCCTGAAATACAATTGATTGGAAAATTTGTGATCAGCACTAGCATGCACTATCATCTTTTTCTCCTCTTAAATGCATTTTCCCTTGTCAGCCCAAAAGGTATATCAAACAAACAGCGATTGCACTTGCAGCTTAATAGTCTTGTAAACAATATAACTCAAGTAGATGATCCAAGCTTCCACCGCTTGCTAGATTCAGATCAAGCAAATTATACAATTTGTCCTTTGCAGAATGATCTTACTGGTTGATATACTGTCTCAGGTACTATACTGTACTATATTTAAGTACAACAAGCTTCCTTATTTTTTCCCCAGGATGTTGGTGAATACAGATCATACCTCTTGGTCTGCCAGTGTGACAGATGAGGTATTCACAAAGAGCTTCAAAGGGTGAAAACTTTTCTAGAAGGGCCTAGGAAATAATTTTTTTCGTATAAGTAATTTTTGTTTCCTGCTAATACTCTTGCATTTAAAAAGAGCAACAAAAAAATTTTAAAATGTTTGGACATTTTTTACCTAGCTTCATGAGATTAAGAAAATGGGCCCCACTCTTAAAAAAAAAAATGGTGCTGTCATCAATCACCTCTTTATTTTCCACGTGCATTAACATAGCTTCCAGGAGAATCTGCTCCGTGATCTTGCCAGGCACAGAGGTGAGACTGACCTGCCTGTAGTTCCCCTTTTTAAAAATGGGGGTTATGTTTCCCCTTTTCCAGTCAGTGGGAACTTCACCAGAGTGCCATGACTTCTCAGATATGATGGATAGCAGCTTAGCAACTTCAGCCCCGAGTTCCCTCAGGACCCATGGATGCATCTCATCAGGTCCCATGGACTTGTGCACCTTCAGTTGTCCCAGAGAATGAGTGAACTACTCAGTACGTGGATACTGTAGTGTTAAGCCTGGAGCACACAGAAAGTAAAATTAAAAAAAAATTGTCTTTGAGATGAAGACTGTGAATTCTGCAGGAAAATATCAGATTCCTGAACATGGTACTCTAATACCATCCCCCCAGTGACATCCCAACATACCTGCCAGCCCTCTAGCTGCTGCTCCAGAAGAGCGTGGGTCCTATAGCTTCTGTCCTAGCCAGACACGTGCCTTGGTGTGTTCCTGATGGTACTAACACCAATGTTTACACTCCTGCCTCCTACACTGCGTACAGCACATGACACAAGACACACAGCAGAATTCAGATCAAATGTAAAACATCCAAATTTATGTTATATGCTGGGGCAGCAACAGTCCCAGCTCCCCTTACAGTCTGCAGAGATCTAGACAATATATTTAACAAAATTAGGAACCCATTCAGCCCAGCCTGTTAGATAAAAGGCCCTCACTCCAACTACTTGCAGGTGAGATCCTGATGACTTCCGAGACACCCTTGGGGTATCCACCAGAGGATGTACAGAGGACACATTCTGTAGCAGATCTGTGACTCTAGAGAGACAGCTTGAGGCCATGTCAAAGCATCCACAGCACATGAAAAACAATGTTTGGGTAACTGTGCCTCTACAATCATAAGTAAAGCTTGCAAAATACTTCCTTGGGTTAATCCTTTCTGAGTAGGTAAGGATATTTTTAAATATCTCTTTTTTATTGTCGTCATTTTTTTTCATTTGATTGGTGCATTAGGCTTCCATTATATGATTTTATTCTATATTGTATTTTAGCTCTTCATCAACCTGGTTATTCATAACTCCTACATACAGAAGGAACTAATATTAGTAAATCATTGAGACGTAATAATGGAATGTGTCAGATTTTGCTAAGCAATTCATGCTACCACAAAAAGATGAACATTTTTATTTTTATAAGGGAGGCATTTTATTAAGTATTGATTAAAAAATAATTGTTGAAATATTTTTTTAAAGTAAGAATTCTTAAAACTAGTCTTGTTCCAATTATTACTATTTAGAACAGGTCTGAGGTAAAATATGCTTTTTAATTTTTTTTATTACTATTTCTTTAGTCACATATTTAATTGAAAACAAAATACAGATGCTATTTCTGGAGTTTAAACTTTATGAAAGTAATTTCATCTAATCTCAATGAACATAAAGCTTACATTGCTGTCTAACTGGTCATTTATATGGTAAAAATTACATTACTCAGCTAAAGTTAATGAAGCTAATATCTTGTGAGCAGTTGACAGACTTATTGCCAGAGCCATATAGAAAGTCTGTTGTGAAAGGCAGACTTCTTTGGACCTTTATACCCCTCTATATGACAATTTCAGCTTTGCATTTAACTAACATACTGCATAGTATGATAAAAATAATCACCTCAAGACACAGGATGACTGCAGGCCATTCAACAAAAGCTTAATGACATAATTTTTCAGGTTGGCTGAGATAATGATCCAATAAAATTTCACCATTTTTATTGGAAAAGCCAAGATAGAGTTATAACAACATCTATTGCAGGTTTTTAATTCTGCTTTTCACTTACAGAGATTTGTGATTTATTATTTGCAGTACATTAGTTTTGTATATCTACAAAGACACGTCTGGAGCCCCAATTCAGCTGGATTTTATTAGCAATTAAACTGATTTTCAGGCTACATGTGCAGTCTGTAAAATTTACTCAAGTGAAAATTTTCCTCATCAACTTTGCTTTGAATGAAAGTCTTTTAATCAGTAATTTTGTTTACGTGTTTCAAAATACAAATTTCAAGACAAAGTCTTATTATGACTTAAATTATATTTTGCTTTGATAGTGGTGTTTCTTCGGTTTTCTTGAGAAGAACCAACAAGGGGCAATTTTAAACAATGTTGTATAAATAAATTTTAGTATTGCTTATAGCTTTTAATTCATTTACGAAACAGTAGATAGCTAATGTCAATGGCTGTTAAGAAGCACCCTCACTGAATCAAATATACTTAGTATGTGTAAATATTGGCAGCAACGATGTCCTAAAAATACTCAGAAAAAGACTCAGAAGATACATCATATCACAGAAACCCTAGACAGTATAAGGTACAATTTTAAAGAAACATATATATATGGTTTAATATTGCAGCAATACTAAGCTTTCCAATAACATAAGTTTTCTGAAAAAAATATGGCCATAACCTGTCTTTCTAGTGCCTGATCAGGCAAAAATTAGTACCAAGGTTCTTCTCTGTGAAATAATCTAATTACTTTGGATATAGATTTGTTATTATTTCCCCTATGTCAAAGAATATAGATGTCTAAAGGAAAAACAGAGGCATCATGACAGGCAACGTCATGAGACCATATGGTCTGCACAAACTATGAAAGTCAAACTGAGATTTGTTCCAGTAATTTAGGCTAAAAACAAGCTAGGCACTAAGACTTCCAGCTATTTTCGAAATTGTATCTGATTTCAGTAAAGGGAATTATTTTGTAAATAGAGTGGTCAATCTGACTACACCATGAAAATCTGCAGAGGTGTGTAGGGAATAATGTACTGTGTCCTAATATAGGTTTGGGCAACTTCTTTTAGTGATTCTAGAATCAATGAAGCTCTATTGTACTTTCCCTAGCATACTTCATTTGTCCTTTTATGAGGTTCAGATTTTTTTAACAAAAGGAAAATTGTGTATTCTTTATAGCCTGAGACATCTTTTTCTAGGGATGAATTGGGTGGGATTCACTGGATCTAATGTAGATGTCTCTAATGTCGTCAGCCTCTGTGTCTGAGCTGCACAGGAAGTAAATGGGTTTCTAGAGAATGGCTTATCTCATGCTAAGATAGGTATTTAAATAGATCAGAGGAACTGCAGAAAGGCTCAGGTGTGCAGAGAAAGTGTCTTCCTCCCTTGGTCAATTATAAAGAGAACCTAGGTGATGGCTCATCTTTAAACACTCTACCACTCTACATGCTTTTTATACAAGATAGATGAGATGAATTGCATTCATAGTGCCTGGCACCTTCATATAATAATGAATGGAGTTCTTAAATGGCCTGCACATAGATATATTGCATTGCATATAAAACTACACTCCATTTTACAGCCAGGCAGTAATGTCCCTCTTCTGTCCTGTAAGACCTCTTTATCCTATGGACTGCTCCCGTACAGTCAGTTTTCTGTACAATACATGTTTCTGAAGTTTCTGCGCACTTACACCAGATGAATACCTACACTCACATAAGTTCTTCCGCTGTGGGTCTTGAAGCACTGTCAAATACAGCTATTTCTCTCAGCTGACTACACAGGGAATTAGGTACTTACCTTTGGCAAACCAGCTCATTAGGAGTGGGATCCCTATCACAGTCAGTGCAGAAATAAGTACACTAAGCAAGTTATTCATATCATCTGTTCTTGCTGTCTGAGTTAGGATGAGATGGATCGTTCCACAGAACGACCTATTTCTCTCTCTTTGGTTTTGCTGTTATACAAACTAGGGTGTGTCCTTGATAGGACTCCCTTGGCTTCATTCATCCATTTTAAGTGTCCGTTAATGTAATTTAGCAATGGAAACAAAATGGTGCAATGGCTACTATACACTAATAGACTTCATACAAACTATGAGCTAATGGTCAGTGGATCAAAATATGTTACTCAGTCTGCTGGATGAAAGACAATTAAAACACAAATACATGTACATTTACACATATACACAAATTAATGGCACTATTTCAAAAGTACACAACTCAGTAATTAATAGATATATTGTAAAATATCAGAAAATTAAACGTTTTTAAGAGTACATCTATAAAATCTGGGAGAGGATTACTAGTGGAGTTCACTAAAAATGATGTTGGGACATATTTATAAGTGAGATCATTTGCAGTGATACAAACACCAGATAATGCATTTTTTCTGGATTATTTTCCATGGCTGTAATAGAGAGACAGTGTTAGCAGAAATTGTAATTGCACAGATTTTTGGGGCATTGTCAAAAGATAAAAGAATCAAAATATCTGGGAAGAATTAGGTGGCAGCAAAGAGAAAACAGTTAAAAGAGATGTGACATACAAAATTAATCAATTTACCTGCAAATTAGTTGAGGGTGCAATTGATCTCACCAAATAGAGACATCAACAATGCAGTATCTATATCAGATCTCAACTACTAACCTCCCTTAGAGAGCTGGAGAAGCAGAGAGAAATAAGCATTTCTGGAGCAAATCTGTCTTGCCTTAAAGTAGACATCCAAAATAGGTCAAAGGAATCATTCCCTGACAGGGTGATTCACTCAGATATAGGCATGCACACTGTTGATATCTAATGTTAAGCAAGATGAAATGAACATTTCAGTATTTCTTTGAACCTTACTTAGGATCAAAATGTTGAGTAAAGAATAATCCCTTCTTTCTAACTGCTAGGCATCTTCTATGCTATGACCTATTCCCTTGGGTCCTGGTGTGCTTTATCTGGCAGTGAAGAGAATATTTGCATTTAGGAACCTGTATTTTTTGGAAAAGTGGTCATTTTTTGGTTTTGTTTGGTTTGGGGGTTTTGTTTTGCTTGGATCTGGGGAAGATTGAAAGGGGGTCTTGATTTTCATGGAAGGTTTAAAAAAACAACAGTTTCATAATGTGGAGCTATCAGTGTCACAATTAATCTGGAGTGAACAGATGGGCATTCAAATTCACACAACGGATGTTATGTGGATCAGTACTCCTATAATTAGTTGTGTATCAGTGACAGGACATTAGGTCACTGGGTAATTTTCTCTCCACCAGATGATTTGCCTGCATTCAGAATGAGCATCAATCAAAAAAACACACGTCATATTCTGCTAAAAGGTATAGACACACTGCAACAGTCATCAGCTAATCTCTGAGTTACAGCAATAATACTAATTTATATTTTTTTAATCTCAAAAAGTAGTAGAAAAAAAAAGAGATCTTAGCTCTTCAAGGTTTTGGATGCTGATATATGTCTGGGACAGAAGACTCCCTTTTATCAGGGACATCAGTGATGTCTTCACAGTAATTATAGGAACTTTGCTCTTCTCACCTCAGGTGTCTGTCATCATCTTTTCCCACGTACGTGACAACTGTAAGAAACAACTCACAGAGAGTGGTTTCCCCTACTATCAAACATGGAGCTATATGGGAATGAAGGAAGACAGATGGTTGTGAACTTTTCTTCTTTCCTTTCACAAGGTTCTTCTTGAGCCACTCTTTTCATTCTGATCAAAAAAAATAATCAGCAAATATATTTCTTGCAACCTCTCCTGATCTTTCTTTCTTTATTTTCTTTTTTTTTTTTTTTTTACACACCTGAGCAATGGGATGCCATCCAGAAGGACCTAGACAAGCTCTATAAGTGGGCCCATGTGAATCTCATGAGCTTCAACAAGGCCAAGTGCAAGGTCCTGCACATGGATTGGGGCAACCTCTGGTATCAATACAGGCTTGGGGACAAACGGATTGAGAACAGCCCTGAGGAAAAGGGCTTGGGGATATCAGCGGATGAAAATCCAAACATGAGCCACCAGTGAATACTTGCAGCCAAGAAGGCCAGCTGCATCCTGGGCTGCATCAAAAGAAGTGTGACCGGCAGGTGATTCTCCCTCTCTACTCTGCTCTCGTAAGACCCCACCTGGAGTACTGCATCCAGGTCTGGAGTCCTCAGTGCAGGAAAAACTTGGACCTGTTGGAGCAAGTCCAGAGGAGGGCCATGAGGATGATCAGAGGGTTGAAGCACCTCCCATATGAGGACAGGCTGAGAGAGTTGGGGTTGTTCATCCTGGAGAAGAGAAGGCTCCAGGGAGACCTTATTGTGGCCTTTTGATATAGAAATGGGGCTTAAAAGATGGGAACAGACTTTTTAGCAGGGCCTGTTGTGATAGGAGAAGGGATAATGGCTTTAAACTAAAAGAGGGTGGATTCAGATTAGATATAAGGAAAAAGTTTTTTTTACCATGAGGGTTGTAAATCATAGAATCACAGAATCGTAGAATAGTTAGGGTTGGAAAGGACCTTAAAGATCATCACGTTCCAATACCCCTGCCATGGGCAGGGACACCTCCCCCGTGTTAAATTTCATGAGGCATGCATTGGCCCACCTCTCAAATCACAGGAACAAGTTGCCCAAAGAGATGGTAGATGCCCCATCCCAGGAAACATCCAAGGTCAGGTTGGACAGGGCTCTGAGCAACCTGATCTAGTTGAAGATGTCCCTGCTCATTGCAGAGAGGTTGAACTAGGTGACCTTTAAAGGTCCCTTCCAACCCAAACTATTCTATGATTCTACAATTCAATGATTCTTTATTTAAAAAACTTCAATTTAAGTTAATATCAGTGCAATTGTTGGGCAAAACCTTGCTTAGAGGAAGAACATTAGGTTTCCTTATCTCACTCTGGTAATAGGCCTTGGTAATGTCAGAATCCTGTCCTGTGGATTGGCAGGTACTCTGATTTTCTATTTACGGTCATCATGAAATGAATGTACTATTGTGGAAACCCAGTAGGTGAGAATGTATCCAAACTCCAGTGTTCATCCAAATTGACTTTCCTTCCTCTGGTCATTCTACTTTTCTGCGCCACTGGATAAATCCCCACCTTCCACCTTCACCCAGACTGGGCCAGCTGTTGAATTTTGCCCAGATAAATTTAATGAATGGTCAAATTACAAGACAGGCTCTGCTGTTCAGTAGGCTTAGGATTACTCCTAACTACAAAATCACTTAACTAGCCAGGAGTGTTAAGATTCAACCCCTTAAAACTTAGTTTGAGAGTAGGTATTTGCAAATACAACATTAATGCTACAATTTCAATATTGTGTAATTGACAAGCAAAATAACTTCACAACAAATGAGGTACAGAGTCTAGGAAACAGACCCCTGCACTCTTCTCAGAGATTCTTCGGAACATTTACTCAGTATGTAAATGTCTGCTCTGCATGTTTCTTGTCACTGTTCAGACTCTCTTATGCTGTTCTTTTCTTCCATTGGTTAAATTTCTTCCGAGGGATCTCAGAGTTTACAGCATCATATTTAACGTGATTGACCTAGCAAACCTTCATCTATTTGCAGTCCTGGGCTTTCAGGACTTTTTTACTCTTCTTGTAGTTTTGAAAGCTCAGAGTAGCATCTAGGCTGCAATGTTAGTTCCCAGAAGCAGCTCGAACAATGTGCAACTATTTCAGATATTTCTACTGAAAACTCCTAGTTACTAGGTGATCTTTATACAAAACACTCCTCTTCGTACTTATTAGGAGTAGTATACTGTCAACATAGGGCCTTTAACAAAGTCCACGCACTCTTTCATATTATGCACTGCTTTAACAGCGTGCCTGTTCTTGTAAAACATTAAAATCCTTATTTTTATTTTGTCTTTCTTCTTCCGTCAAGCTGCATAGTTTCTGTTTTCTTGATGACCAAATTAAATCATAGAATCATAGAATCACAGAATGGTTTGGGTTGGAAAGCACCTTAAAGATCATCAAGTTCCAACCCCCCTGCCATGGGCAGGGATACCCTCCACTAGCCCAGGTTGCTCAAAGCCTCATCCAGCCTGGCCTTGAACACCTCCAGGGATGGGGCACCCACAGCTTCCCTGGGCAACGTGTTCCAGTGCCTCACCACCCTCACAGGGAAAAAAATTGTTCCTATAAAACTAAACAGAACATAATTTAACTTTTGCTGCTTTGTGTTAAGTTTCGAGTGGTATCAGATTTGGCGAGGTGCTGGACCTACTCCCTATGAAGTTATCCAGTCGCTGTGGGGATCCAGTGACTGCTGAGTTATCAGACCACATGTCTGATGAAGGATTAAATTTTGGTATTGTTTTCATATGTTATTGACTTTGGTTTGAATTTAGTCAACATATGAAAATTCTTGTTGAACTAAAAACCAGGAATTAAGGACAAAACTGTTCCTTCCATGTAGCAAAGCTGCTCACTCTCATTTCCAAACCAGCCTTGATCCTGTGGGGCCCAAGTTCCATATCTACAGAAACACACATTTCTTTACAAACATTGAGTGGGAATGTCTGCAGCAGTCACTGCTCTAGATGTCCAAAGGTTTCATATAGATAATGTCTACTGAATTTAGATGCTTTTAGTACCTACAACATCTGTCCTTCTTTCTTTTTATCCTCACTGTCCAAGATTTCAACTGTATACCTGTAAAACTTGCTAATCCACAGATCAGATTAGAAGACAAGTGCTCTGAAAGAATAACACCTTCTCACTCTTTTTCACAAGCTGGGACCTGATAACTGTGTGTTCTGACCAAGTGACAAATTTACACATTGCAAATAAAGCGTACAGGTTAAGCTGGGAACAAATAAAATCTTCCTTAGCGTGACAGACAACAAATCTGAAGAAGCACAGGTCTTAACACAACAGATAACTTTCTTTCTATCACATTCTGAATAAGATTTCTCTTTTAAATCAAGAAGTAAAGCTTAAGCAGAGATAGGTGGAGATGGAAAGGATAGAGCTGAGCAATGAAAGAACAGCAAGTACGGACCAAGACCTTTTTTCCAGCAAAAAGAAAATGGAAAGACAAGAACATTTTGTAGCATTTCTCTTTATTTCAAGGTGTGCAATTTCCATCTCAAAGTAAGCCTATTTTTCTGAGATTCTGAGAGGAAAAAAGAAACTAAAATATTTTGTGGAATTTAGATTAGATATTTGGCTGCTTTCCACTCCTGAGAAAGCCTTAGCTTGTCAGAATGAGATCTCCTGATCCCTGAGAGGTCTTCTACTTTGCCTGCACAGGGAAGCAAGCATTCTGCTTACACATCCAAACGTATTAGCTGAATCTCTGTTCTGATTCTTGTTACAGCTTGCCAGGAACAGACCCCTAAAGCAAAAAGCAAGTATAGTCTGGACAAGTGCAATTTAGTAATGTTTGATGGGAATTGTTGTTTAACAATTTTTTCTGCTATTACAAGTATAAAATTACCCCTTGAAAGCAAGAAGGAACTCGCAGAAAAATACTATTACATATAATGTCACATATTGTCTTGAGTCATGCTTCCCAGGAGTATTCTTGAGTTTATGCAATTCATGCTCACGGCTGTACTCAAAGTGTTCAGCTGAGCTACCTGCAGTGCACAGCTCTCCTTATTCACTTGCCAACTTATGCAACAGTAATAACACCACGGTCCCTAAGGACATCGAGACTCTCTAGTCTATTACTTTTTAGAACCTCCACCTCAGACAGTGGTCTAAAGAATATAAACAGTTGTCTGAGAGAAAGAAATTGGTGACAGTTTAAGAACTGCTATGGGCAAAGATGAAAGCTACTGGCCTTTTTAGACACCTAGTCCGCATTTCTTACATATGTGAAGGCATCTTTGTCTCTTTCATCAAATTTTGTGTGTCTTTCCATGTAATAGTTGTGGATGCCTCCGATGGCTAGCAAAATGAGGTCGAATTGTTCAACATTACCTGCAGGAGCACTGGGAAACTGCGAACTAGGCATAAAAGGGTACCATGCTGTGAAGGCAGTTTGCTTCAAAGTTTGTTTATTTGAGAATTCTCATCTGTGAGTGCAGCTGCACAGAGTGTAACTATTTACTCCCATGCCCTGGGAGACTACTCAATGTAAAGTGATAAAATTAAATCCCTGGATGGTGTAAGACCACAGTCTGTAAATGGGTATTTTCTGGGTCCACCCTCCACCTTTCATGAAGCGTTACTGCTCAACAGCTCACTTCGTGTCCCCTCATCCAAGGAACTGTTCCCCCACCATTTCCTGACACAACTGCTCATACTATTGCTGCCTCATGGAGAGCAGGCAGGAGGATGCTAAGAGCTTTATGTTTCTAGCCCAGATCTTTTTCACAGACTAGATCTACCAGAAGCTTTGAAATGACAACCACCAGTCAAAAGGGAAAAAGGGCAAAGGAAGAAGACTCTTATGCCCTTCATCTGCAATCAGAGAGGCTTGTCTGGTCACAAAAAAAATATCCTGTGAGCACTACATAGATAAATTAATCCTGAAGTAAGAAGAATTGTCAGTTTGCTAATTTTGACAGTTTTCTTCTATAGACAGGCTATTACCGACTTTGTGCTTCAGCTACATGGCAAAATGAATTGGAAAAGTTGGCACATGTTTTCCAGTGTGGCTCCTGAGACTTTTCCTGACGGGACTCAAACCGCTTCTCAGAAACCTTGTGATTTGTGATTTTTATGATTGTGATTGTGCTGGTGACCACTGGATACCTGTGTATGGGTTCTTGGAAAGAGATCAAGATCACACACAGGCAGCTGTGTGTACCACACGTTTACCACCCCAAAGCTTTCCTTAGGCTCTCACATCTGCACAAGCTCCATCACTCCTCAGGTGAAATGCTGCTAACTTGCAATGCCATGCAATGCTAAGATTATCTGAATATTATTTAAATAAAATGTTACCGGTGGAGCCCAGCCCACAAAATTTCCCAAACTGATAGTTGTCTTAGATTTTGAAGAACACATGAACAAAGCCATAGTTTTTACTTTCGTATCTCACTCTCTCAGTTTGCTCAAACACTTCATGATCATTCATTCTGTATTTTCATCACTGTATTTTTTGTGTTAAAACAATGTTTTCAGAGATGAATATTAATAGAAACACATATGTTAAGTGTGCATTTTCAACACAGTGGCTAACATTGCGTGCAAAAAGGTCATGACACTCAATGACTCCAATAATAAAGGTGTATAGTGCGATTTGCTGATAGGTGACATTTCTGCAACCTTTCTTGCACTGGCATATTTTTACATGCCCTGTGACATAATGCTCTCTGTGCTTCAATTCGTCATTCAAACCAGTCAATACAGCTCCTGACATTTGGAGCTGCCTACCTTTATCCCACAGGTTCATCGATTTGTTAGCTCTCTTCTAACCTCAGAAAATCATCCTTCCCTCTTCTTTACATCTTCACTTCTCTCCCTCACGTTGTATTCCTCCTTTGATATTTTATTTCTACAATACATTTAGTAATACTTTTTACATAACGGCAACAAAAGCAAGAATAAATAAATGCTCTCTGTTTTATTGATTCTATTTTTAATTTTTTATTAGACCATCAGTTTTGTTCTGATGGTAGACACCAGTCCTACTATGTTAATCTGTGTACATCCTGCACCAGCTAAGGTATATTGTTTTAAAAGTACTAAGAGTGGAACTTCAGTCCTCACCTGGTTCATATCATCACGTAATCAGCATAAAGTCAGCACCTGGGACAAGGCAGGTGAGAGTTAGATAGGTATGTACATAATGCTCCCAAAGAACAAGAGTTTTTTTAGGAAAAATAAGTAGTCTGTGAAAGATCAGAAGTGGGTGGGTTATGAGACTGAGTTCTGGGGTTAACCTGTATTATCCTTACTTACATAATTCACACGGAGGTTGATTCACAGTTAACCTGCTATTATGCACTTAAAAATACAGCAGTTTATTAAATGTAGTTACTCAAGAAGCACTGCGAAGATAGTACTGGAAATAATTAAGGCCTGATGCCATGAGAGTTTGAGCAGAGACTGTTGAAAATTTTCTGTCAAGTTACAGGTTTTTTCCAACCAACATTTTCAATAAGATTATATATATATATATATATATATATAAA
>WKFP01013522.1:0-50479 GCA_011057875.1 Pterocles orientalis | reverse complement strand
TAAAATTAAAAATGAGATGAAAATTGAGTGAGACTAACTCTGAGGTTGCTATGATACCTCTGGGAGGTTTAGCTCAGCCCGTTCCCTCCACACACCCTGGCTGGGCAGGGGTGGTGAGGCTGCTCCCACATGCACTTTCTGCACACCACCAGGGCTGGTCAGCACACAAGTCTGTGCACCCTGAAGTAACTCCTGAAGGGGTAGACAATGACATCTACAACCTCTCTGAAACATCACAGCAACATTTCAGAAAGTAAATATTTAAACTTTCAGGACAGAAAAAGCAGATGTCCTCCCCTCAAAAGCCTCAAGGGGAAACAGAGGCACACTGAAGCATTCTCTTAAGCTGTCCTCATCCAGACTGTTCTCAGCTTTCCCTAAAGATGGCAGAAGCTCACGATTCAGCTCTCCTTGAAGGAAGTACCCCAAACACTGGTAGATACTAGGTCTTTGGTACTGTGATGATTTTCTAGCCTCTGCACATACAGACTTGTATGTATGTATGCATGTATCTGTGCCATCATCTAGGCACATGGAGTGAAAACTGCAACAAGTTATGACTGTTTACTACCTGGCATTTTTTCCACCCAATTAACCACATATTCAAATACATGCTGCCCACTGTTTTCAAAAATTTTGTAACATACAGAAAGACACTCCTTTCAGTTTCAGGTGAACTCAGCTTCACACTCAGACTATAAACATGTAATGGGAACTTGTCCTGTGAATGACAATAGTATGAAGGGTTACATTTCAAATGGTTCCCAATCTTTTTCCAACAAGGCCAGTAAATTTTTTACCTTTAGATTCAGTAACAATGGAAGCAGAACTACATCTCACGAGTGCACTTTGCATTTTGATGTATGTGAGCAGAGAATGAGAATTAATGGGCCATAACACAGTGCTCATTCCAAGGAACCTGCCAAATAAATAATGCTCTGTTCATTTAATAGCAACCTGCCCCAGTACAAGCCACCAAGCAGTGAGGTTGAAGCTGCTAACATAAAGAAACCTGACAAGGAACGAAAATTTCAGTGAGACAAGTACCTTCTTCAAGTCCTGGCCTCAGAAAAGCATCAGCAAGCCTCATGTACTTTCACCTCCTTGGTACAGGCACAATTAACAACCCATAGACAGCAGCTGAACAAATCAATCACATTTGCATTAGATTTCTTCTTTGCTGTAACAAACAAGGTTGCTGTCACTCTGTTTTGGAAAACAAAGTAAATACAACTATTTTACAGAATGAGTTCAAAGTGAGGTGGTGAAGCCTCCCAAGAGTTGGGTAGAAAGTGCTGAATCAAGTTATATGCTTCTTCACACAGTTTAATCCTGGTCGCTTCTGTACAGTCTTGGCCATTTCTGATGAATTTGGTTTGGTGCTGCCTCAACTGCGGCTTCTTTTTAGAAATGTTGGATTGCCAGCGACACTGCCCTGTCACTGTTGTTGTCTTTCATTTCCTTCTTCCCTGTATTTTCCCATCCTGTAATGAACCGTGGCAGGAGGGATTAAGAAGCCAAATCCTAGCCATCTGAGGTAATAATAACTAATTGCACTATAATGAAATTTTATTACTTGCCAATTGTACAGCAGTATCATCTCCAAGGGCGTTTTACAAACAAACCACGGCAGGAATAACCTTTTCAGTGCAGAGAGTCACACAAAAGCTTTGGGCTGCAGCCAGCCTCCAAGCTGCCACAAGTTGCTCTCGAGTTTCCCAAGGCCCTTCTCCCTCACAGGCAGGGTGGCACTTTGAGTCGAGCTCCCCAATGAAGAACACCATTTTAAGAAAACCTGAACCACTACAGGACCCACAGCTGCTGCTCGATGCTCTCCTTTCCCTCCTGTTCCCATGTAAAGACAACCAAGAGGATGACATGGGGCGGAGAGAAGCCTCCCCTGAAGCAGGGCTGGCAGAGAGGCCGCCAGTTGGAGCGCAATGAACCAGAGTAAAACAGGTGGCTTGTTGGAAACTGAGAAGCTGTGAAATCTTCACAGCTACAACAGTTAGCTCTTCAAAGAGGGATGCTGCTATTGACTCTTGCAGACAACACAGCACCCCACGTCGGGTTTCATACGTAGCTATGGGAGTAATGACCGACAGATGCCTGACGCATAAGGGCAGTCCACAGAAATTACTAAAATACAGCTGTCCTCTCCCAGAACTGGGGACATTTGCATCTCAGAGACAAAGGGCAAGATTTCAGGTCCAAGTCTGGAGCTGAATATAAGTACTTGTGGGCGTACTGGTGCCTAAGCTGCCATTGTAGTCAGTGGAGATCTAGTCAAGAGTAAATTCCCCTACCACTACAGGTGAATGAGCAGCTTACACGTGAACACCTACATGTTGACCTCTGTATTTAGCCATCTGAATGTGGAACTAAATCTCACTCAAACTGTTCTGCAAGCATGTGACAGAAAGCCAATGATGCACCTGTATCTATGTATATATCCCTTTACAGGTTACTGCTTATTCGACCCCTCCACCTCACTTGGACGGTGGCCTAATTTCTGGCACGCCCTCTGTTCCTTCTCCATCAGCTTCTGTCTTGAATCTACAGAAAACTAGCACAGGTCTTTCTAACCTCTTTGGAATGTGAAAGCTTTCACCTGGCCTTCATGAAAACATTTTGTGTGTGTCACTAAAATTCAAAAGATTATTTGCATGTTCTGGGTGGCTGGAAGGTGTGTTTGTTCTGCACATTGAAGGTGCCACATCCAGGTCCACTCAGAAGTGTGCTTTGAATCCCAAGCAGACTGGCAAGACTTTACAAGAGGAAGGCCAAACTGTCACCTCTCCAAGAAGTTCTGTGCGAAGTGGCTCTTTTAGATAGCTATCTGACAGAGCCTGCAAATGTTTTGCTGTTGTCTTGCATTGTATGTTAGCCATGTCCAATTAATCAAGCATGACAGTTCTTATTCAAATCACTTTATGTTCCATCAGTTATCTGGAGATAACTGGGAACCTGGAGATTTCTCATATGGCTCTTTAGCATTCATGAAAGAACAAGTAACAGTAAAACAAAACAAGACCATTGTCTCAATTATCTGAAATATTATTAAAACTTACTTCTCCGTTTTATCAGAGGCTGTTACTTTTGATTCCAAGTGTAAATTTCCTTTTACCCCAGGTATAAGCTGTTGTAGCTCAAACCAAAGGTCAAGATATCATGCAAAATTAATTTCCCTAGCAAATAATTAAGCTACCTTTTTATTATTCACACTTGACCTATCAAGAAAACAGATCTCCCATACTATGAAAAAAAAAAGCCAAAAATGCCCTGGCATGAAATTCACAGAATCAGAGAATGGTTGAGATTAGAAGGGAATTGTGGAGGTCATTTTGTCCAACCTTCTTGCTCAAGCAGGTCCACCTAGAGACAGTTGCCCAGGACTGTGTATAGACCGTTTTTCAATGTCACTGAAGAGGGAGATTCACTGAGCTAATCATGAACAAAGACATTTCATCAGCTTGCATGTTACTGAGAAAGATTCAGCAAGAATGTTTTAAGGCTCATGGGCTTATTCTTTTTTTCTCGTTTCCTCCTGCTGAGTAGCTAAAGGCTGTGGCTGCATTAGTGGGGAGTAAAACTCCTCAGACAAAACAAATCCTGCTGAAGCATGGGGTTTGTTAGGTCCAGTTCAGCATAACAGTATTGCTGTTTCATAGACTCTGGCTGGCTCAAAAGATGAGCAAAACAAGCTATCTTTGACCTGGAAAATACTGCTGGAGCCAAAGAGAATGAGCTGGGAAGAGCTGTCCTCAAGGCATGACTACGTCTAGGGGAATGGGATTTGAATTCACCCATTTCCATTAAATGTTGTGTACATAGAGAAAAGTGGAAGACAGGAAGAAATATGTGCAAATTTAAAAAAAGGAAAAAACCAAACTATCGCAAAAATCCAGGCAAGCCTGCATTCATATGCAGTAAATGAAATGAAGCAGCATTTTTAGAGGACTTTATTTTGTACTAAATTCCCTATTCAGTAGTAAAAGAAAAAGTTACCATTTCTCTGGTTCTTCACCACACTCATATTAATGGCATGTCTCTATGGCGGAAAGTTTGTGTAGCTGTAACACTAAATTAATAGTGTCAGGCCAATCTTTCTCACCCTTATAATTTTTTTTTGAGTTTCTGTACATTTTTAGTCTGTACCCATGTATCAGAAATACAAATTAAGAAAAATATGTTTCCTAATACCATTTACAATAAGGGCTAAACTTTTCAAACAAACTTGCAGACAGAGAAGCTATAATAATTTCTAATATTAAAATATAAACCTAATAATTAACTTCAAAGATGAATGTTTCAAGTTGCAAGCGATGGGCACACATGTGTACCTGTTCATGTGTAATGCAAGTTCTACTTCCAAAGTAAACTGACAGGAAAAGGTACAAGAAAAATCTCATTGCCACACACTTCAGAATAACCCAGGAAATGAACATATACCATACACTTTAATTGCTATTCCATACGGTCTACAGACAATGGAGAATGCTGACACCACCTCTGCAAGCACCTACCTTTGGTGCCCAGGTTCCCTCTACAGTCAGCAGAGAGAAGTGTGTGCTTCCATGCAATTAGAGCTCCTAAATTAGAAACTTAACTGCTTTCAAATTTAGGCACCCTGATTTGCCTTCCAAGAGACCTCTCCTGACGATAGAAACAGCTTCAGCTTCCACCTTAATATCTTCTAAATTTAGGTATTTGGTATTACATGTTTCATTAACTTAATGGTTTAGTATGAATAAACAAAGCAAAAACCCCAAAAGGTTCATCAGCAAAAACAAAAAGGACATAGACAAAATTTGGTTACTTCTGTCCACAGTTGTGATCCAGAAAACCCCTGCTCAGTTCTTGCATAATTCAAAAGGGTTTTAAATTCACCAGGTACAGCTCAGTCTAACTTGAAATGTCCCTCAGCATCAGTTGTTTCAGTCCTGCTCGTGTCTAGGACTGCTTAACCCAAATGTGATAAAGAATGAAGCACTCTGAAGGACACAATGTGACACATGAAATAAACACGTGAGCACATGAGGTTTTTCAGATGAATTAATTTTTTTTCAACAAGTGCATAGAAGATACCTATTCTTCTCATATAATATTTGAAAGCACACAGCAGACAACCAAGACATAAAGGGAGATTTGTAGTCATATCCCTCCTTAAAGAAATGAGATTCACATGCTGTCTCCAAACAACAGCCCTGTTCACTGAGTTGCCGCTTTGTTAGCTACCATCCCTCCCTCTTTGCTTTTTTTTTTCCCCTCTCAAGTTTCTTCAGAAAAGTGTCGTTCATAGAAAAGCGGGTAGTTACAAATACAATAATAATATAAGAGCAAAAAATATAATCATAAAAAATAGAGGATATGTTCACTGCTCTCTTTTTCGAAGGTATCTTACGTCTAATTAGTATGTATGAAATAACAGCTTCTCATAGATGTGATGCAAAGAGATCTCTTTGAGAATAATTTTGTGGAAATAATCTATTACATGTATTTAATAAAGGGAATTGAAATTTCAAGCAAACCATCTTCTATTGATTTTTAGAGCATTACTTGCATAATGACTTCCTCACAGAAATGTTATTCTTCAAGAAGTAGCTCTGAATTAAAGCACTTGCATTTCATTTGGGAAAGAATTTTCTCCAGAAAAATCGGAATTAAAAAGTATGAGTTGGCGGGGAAATAGCTTGGAGGTTTTTTTCCTGAAATTAGTACAGACACTTTCCAGTGCTGATTAAACATGAGATTCTCAGGAAGAAAGGGAGTCATACAGGTACAAATAGAGGAACACCATGAATGCTGAGCTCTGTTAAGCTCAATATTTATTGCTCATATTTTCCACCTCCACACTTCTGCTTTCTGCAGGGTATAGAGTCAAAAATGTTGCTACAAAAATATATTAACAACAAAATATCAGTTATTATTAAAGTTATTAGGAATGTGCCTTTGCATATTAACAAATTAAATAAATACTCAAAATTTCACGCCATTTAAAGAATGAGATATTGCCATTATGCAATAGATATTCACTCAGGTGTCACTTAAGGTATTTTCCTAAATAGTTAGACTTTTTTGAGAGCAAAATAAGCTTTCTCTTGTCTTGACACATTTTATTTCATTGACTTTTCAGTCACATTTAAAACAGAATTTCAGTTCCTATTTGTCCCTCCAAGGACTGATAAGACACCTGAGAAAAAGGATTGCATCAAAAAAAAAAAGTTGAAACTAACCTTAAAGATACTGATGGAGGGTTTCCTATCACAAGGGCAAAAGCAATTACAATTCTGTTGTACATGCGTTAGCAAATTGAATATTCAGCCCTTGAATACACAAAAGAACAACTCACGGAGGTGCTTATTCAATTACAGTCGACAACAACCAGCATTTCAAACCAAACCACTGAAAGAGATGTCACCTTAATCAGGCAGCTCTTTGAGAAAAGAACTAGGAGTGGCAGCAACCAGCCAGCTCAGCCTCTGCTCCTATCACCTTTCCAAAAGAATTTTGCCCAGAGAAGTGGTGGAGTCACCACCCCTGGAGGTGTTCAAGAAACAGGTAGATGTGATGCTTAGGGACATGGTTTAGTCAGTTAGGTGGTGTGGGTTGATGGTTGGACTTGATGATCCTTGGGGTCTTTTCCAACCTTAATGATTCTATGATTCTATGATTTTACCTCTACTAAAAAAAAAAACAATAACTTTACAAAGCCACACCAGCAGTTAGCATCAACAACATGGCAGTAAAAACAAGCTACAAAACTGGATACAAAGAACTGGTACTACAGCTCAGAGCTACCTCTGTAGCATTAGAGATACCTCTGTAGCATGATGTCAACGAGATTTCTTTAACCTTGGTAAATGGATTTTGCAAAAGCGCCCCTAGCAGTCCAGATTTCAGTTTTCTCTGCAATAATATTAATGAGCTATTGAAAGCTATTGACATTTAAAATACCAACAGCATTTAAAATACCATCATCTTTCCTTGTTAGCGCCAGATTGGGTGGTTTCTGTGTTCCTGGAAAGAGGACATAGATTAATAATGATAAATAGAAGGAAATAGCAGTGTAATGGTGTTTAATTTGAATTTACAATTGTTAAATATTTTGCCTGTCTCAAGGCCTCTTTTGAACAGGTTTCCTTTATATTATAGGCTAAAAAGAATTCTTCAGTTTCAAGAGATCTAAGCTCAATGGTTATTCCTCTTTTAGTGGTACTGGTGGTATTTATAATAAATAATATAGAAATTTTTGTCATTCATAAGGAATTGCTATAATTTCATGTAAGAATCTCACTTTTACATGTTTTTCATCTATGATGTCCTGAGTTATTATTCTACGTATCATTTTGGAAATAGTTTTTTTTTGTTTTGTTCTGATTACCCACAGTTCAGTATGGCATATCCATTCCCAGAGAAAATCCTTCTGAAGGTCCTACAGAGAAATAAAGGAGATGGGATTCCCTTTACCCTTACCTTGTGCTACAGGATCAGATATCTTCTTAGCAATCTCTCTAATTTGAGATTACCCTAGTAGTCAATGAGAAGTTGTTCTTTTGTAATAGAGGAAGATTCTCTTGCCTAAGTTTAGCTGTCCCTGAAGATAATTTCGCTGTCTGCAGAAGAAAATGAGGTGCTTCATAAGGATTATTTTACCAGGCATATAAGAATGAGGAATAAATTAGGTGCTTCAATGAAGTAGTCTGAAGCACACCATATAAAAAAATTGTAACTGCTGTAACTTTTCCTTTCCTTAATACTTCATCTCTGTATCAAATGGAGATATAACAAAAATGTCTTTGATTTTCCTTGTATAAGATGTTAAAGAGAAATTATTAAATATCAGAAATTAAAGAGCTAAGGTACATTTATCTGGGGATTTTCCCAATAAGCTCCGTAAAAGGTGCTATTTCCCCAGAAACACTGCAATAAATCAGAATAGGAGGCAGCTAACAGGTTCCACAGAAAAGAACCATAGCAAAACAGGGCAAGAAACTAAAGATATTACTATTTTCCTGTAGCTCCTTTTTCTGTATTAGAGGGTAATTGCTTTCTATGTTTCTTTTTCTTCCAGTAAAAAGCTAGGAGGAAGAAAATTAACAGCTCCTCTCTCTATTATAATACTGTGCACAATGTATGCTGTACTGCAGAAAACATATTTCTGCTAGAGAGAAGAAAAGTACAAGCGAGCACTCACAAAGCCATATAACCAAGCCAAATAAGGCATGGCTTGGATTTTTGCCAAGAAATTTCTGTACATTTAAATGATTGCAATGTGGTCATCCTGCAGTCATGTTCACACAAATCTCGACCCGCTGCTTGAACAGCCACAACGCTGCGTGGGCTCTCCATGAAGAAATCAGTCCAGCCCCACTGTGGCAGGTGGGGATGGTCTTGTGGGAGCGGAGCTGTTGCAAGCCAAACAATTTTTGAAGCTTTTCAGGAATTCCACAAATTATATTAGAGAGGTAGGTTTGGATCTAGGATTGTGCCAGTGTCAGGATGGAGATAGAGAGACGCCAGTTCTTTCTCAGGTGGGTATAAGAAGAGTTCTCAGGTAGATGTAAAAAGAGATGCAGGGATAAAGGCATCACCAGTAATTACAGGGAGGAAGAAATAGTTATCTTACCTACTGCCAGAAATTAAGATCTAGTTCCTGAGATTTTATTTCCCAGGACACCAATGAGTGGAGGTCTAATGGCTGGAGCTGTGTTCTGTGAGCTTTGCACATTCCCCATACACATGCATTCACATAAATTCATCTCTAGTTAAACATTTTCCTGTTTTGGGAGATTCAGTTGAAGTCCCAAGGAGTCCAGTGAGTCCATAGCTATAGGACAATCTACATAACCTTTCTCCTCAAAAATGTGCTTCTTTTGTGAGAAATAAAAGACATTTTAAAGACACGTCAAGCAAAAAAACCCTAACTTCAAGTAATATTTTCCCTCTGAAAGAGAGATGCCAGATATTGCCAGATGCTCCCTAAAGTCCTCTGTTGCCAGATTTTTTTTTATTATTTTTTTTTAGAAAATTCTCAAAAACTAATACTCATGAAGTCTTTCCTCCTGACTCTGTCATGCTTCCATTTCTGACCAACAGGATAACAGAGGGCCATCACGCAGGAAGAGAGGGACTGGTCTTCTTCTGTAAAGGTTGTGTTGTACATCCACACAAATGACCCATACAGCCCATTTTTAATTATTTAATAGGTCTGGATGCTATAACCTCTCTTTCTCTAAGACAATCCTGTACCTGAGTAGGTACAGTGTGGGTGAACAAAGTGGTAAAGCCAAAAAGCACCAATGGTGGCAAAGATAATCAAAGCTTCCTTCAGGTTTGATATGGCTAATTTATTTTCCATTCAAAATGTGGAACCTGTGGCTGACTTTGATACCTACTCACTCCAGGCACAGGGCTGAATGGACTCTGACGTTAAAAGGGAAAAAAGTTTAAAAATGGTTACTAACTGGAGAGAGATTACTTAGGGTGATATATGGGGCTATAATTAGGATAAAAGGAAAATGTGGGCAGTCTATCAGGAAAGAAGCTGAGAAGTGTTAGGCTAGAATATTCTACCCACAAATCAGACTGGAAAACCCTGGAAAACACACTGCACATACTGTTACCATTCACAAGACACTCTTGTGCATGTCGTGATACGTGTTAGGTTTCTCACAGCGCCAGCTCCTGGATCCCTCTCAGGAAATCTCAAGAGACATCTAAGTTTTCATTTCCAAAATTGGCTTTAAGTACCTGAGCACTGAGGGTTAATCAAAAATACTTCTACAGGCAGAGCAAATGGATGATTAAAATTCAAAAGCAAGCAAGTACAAATATTATTTTTAAACATTATTTTTTAAAAGCCAGCTATAATTGTTTCAAGTGCTGAATCACTAGTGTGAGAACGTGGGGTCGGCAGTGCAGTGTAAGCAATCGTGCTGGGAGGACAACCTCTAACAAGCTGGTAAAATCCATCCCCATCATTACGAGGGCAAACTGTTCATGTCATCTGCCTCCCTGGGCAGAGAATACTGAGTGAAGAAGAGGATGCAGACTGCTCAGCCTACAGTTTTATCCATTTTTGCAGAAGAGATGACACAGAGTTTCTGATGGTTTCAAGAGTTAAATGATTTGATCCAACATGTTTAAATATAGATAACTGCAAGTTGCACATAGACTTTCCAGTAAGACAACAGATGGTTAGAGCTGATTGAATTTTTTTTCCAAAATTGATTTTTTATAAAAATTTTCCTGAACATTTCAATGGAGATGGCGTTGCAGAGAAAAGATTTCCAACATAGGCAGGTTTTTCGTTCATTTTAATTTCATCTCAATTCTAACAGATTTGTAAAGTTGAGCTTGTATTAATTAGCTGCTGAAACAACTGTGTAAAAACATTATACTTTTCCTTCATGATGTTTCTCACCAGTGGGTCTTTCACCCATCAGCTTCCTAAACAAACAAATGCCAGGTTGACGCAGCTGCACTGTATTTTGTTATAAAAATAGGTCTTTCTTAGGGACCCAGGCAGCTCATCAGCCTCAGTGGAAGAAAAGATTTTTTTATACTCATCCAATATCCATCTTATCCAATAAGATCTCAATCCCTAAATACATGTAGATTTTTACCAAGAACAAATGTTCTGTTCCTTTCTTCTTCAGGAAGGTCTGAATTTCACTTGCAATTTGTCATGATGCTAAGCACAATTAAGATGTGGAACAGATTGAGTCAGGTTACAGAATACTAACATGGTTAATTTTTAAGTAGAGTTTTGATAAACTTCCAGTGAGAATTGCCTCAGTACTCCTCCATCCTGGAAGCAGGACTAGATGATCTCTTGAGGTTTGTGACAGCCCTCAAAGTCTAGAGTACTATCAGCTGTCAGTTGTTACCAAAAAGAAAAAACAAAACCTCAGAGAGTTAAGAGAATTGCTGGTTTTACATTTTGTTGTACATAGCACTTCCTATATACTCAATGTCATTTATACCGCTGAAACAAAATTGTGTTGATGCAGGAGACCTTTCACCCCAGAAACAGGGAGAGGACACTTCTAAAATAAGAAATTAATTTTAAAGTGGCAAGTTGTTTTCAGGGACTAGAATAATACTTATACTTTGATTTCACTCTGCAAACTATTAGACTTCATTTTGAAGTCACTCATTGAGAAAGTTTCAAAATGCTTGCCCTGATTTTTTTGTTTGCTTGCCCTTTTTGTAGAGAAAGGAAAAAATCTGATAGTCAATATTTAAGAAAGTTCCACTCTTAAAGGAATGTATAGCTGGAGAGAAGCTCCATGATCAAAATATAAGAAGAAAAGACCACTTTCACACTGTACTAACTGAAAGTGTCCCTTTATATTAATTATTTACAGTGGTTATTGATGTTAAAAGAGATTAACATTAGTTAAAAATCAATCTCTATTCATACAGTAATGAAAGAGTTTATTTTGAAAATCAGAACTTCCCAGAATTTCTGCCACAGGTTAAAAATGTCTGAGAATAAGCCATTTGTTCAAAAAGTGTTGTGTTGCTAGCTTTTTTAAATGTCATTTTTTACCTGGGGGATAGTAATTCAACATTTAAAACTGGCTTTGGTTCAGTCTACCAGGTGTTTAATATATTTTATTATGCTCACATTTTCTTCTCACATTTTTTAGCCTTAGTCTCATTACACATGGGAATTCAGCTTTCAGTGAGAGAATAGAGCTACATTCTTGTTTTCCTATAAAAAAGGGATTGCTATGCTGAGGTGGAGTGCTTCAACCACTGATCTTCTCCTGGAGTTAGTTGCCTGAGTTAAATCAGACTCTTCTTATGAAAATAGGAAGGCAGCAGTATGTGGAATAAAATTCAAGTCCAAGCATAGAGATGTAGAAACAGCTCCCCAAGCCTCAGCCCTTCAACCCTTGTACTTCAGTACTTAACCAGAAAATCTCAAAAATCTTATTTTCACCTGTTTGGTTGGCTGTTAGCCAGCTGGGGCATGAAAATACCTATTATACAGAGTCCCACAGATGGAAAGAGAGCAGAAGGCTTGGTCTGAGAAACTGATGAGGTTTAAGGTCAAGGTTCATGTAGTTTTTTTTGGCACCGTCAAGAATAAGAAGCCACTGTAAATGGGTTTTAAAGACTACAGTAGGGTTTAAATGTTCTGCACAGGTATTTAAAATAGCAGTCTAGGCGGGATAAACAAAGGAACTTTTGTTCCTTTGGGTCCTACATCCTTATTTACAGCAAAGACTCCAAAGGCCGTAGATTTTAAAGTTCAAAGACCATAGATTTCCCATTTCCCTTTGAAGAAGGTTGTTAATTCAGCTCTACATACTTATGTAGAGGGATACTTTATTTATCCCCATACTTATATATGGGGATAAATGACGTATTTTACTGATCTGTCAATTAATGATTAATTTCCATTCAAAATAAAGATATTAATTTGTGTTTCATCAGTCTCAAATGACTGTTTCCATTTAATTATAAATAATACAAAACACACTTTTTAGAAAGCTTCCAGCAAGAAACAGTCAGAAAGCAAATCAATAACATATTCTAATTTCAAAAGACCAAATATAATTAGTATGCTTCCACTGGATACACCTGTAAACCCTATTCTGCCCCCTTGTTCCTAATTTCTGTGCCTGTGCAGACACTTTGTCAGATTCAAGCAAAGATAACCCATTGCAATGTACACTTTACGTGTACATCAACTAGTCGTTCCACTATAAAAGCCTAGAAAATGAACAATCAAGACAAGCAAAGGAGATAATGCAATCTTCATTTTACAGCTGGAAAACTGAGTCAGGGAACAACATTAAAAGATTGTGCAGAAACTTCATGACAGAGTTAGGAACCGAATCCATGTCTCTTGAATCCAGTGCTCTTAATCAAAATACTATATACAGCCCGAAGAAAAGTAACAACTTTTTCTGTAACTAGGGGAAAAAACACATTTTTACTTTGTTACAAAATAGCAATTATTATTAATTATATACATACATAAATATAAACACATATACATAGCAGTTTGTTTATATATGCTAACATCCTTTCCTATTACATATGTAAAAACTGGAATCAGAGCAAAAAGTAATTTATAAAAACATAAAATTGATCTGTGACAAATATACATAATTATGATGCCCTGCTTTGGGTGATGAAAGCTTTGGCAAATGTGAGCAAATGTCTCTAAAGGTTGTGCCTGTTATGATCAAATTAATTTTCAATAATAAAATTAAGTCAATTAAAAAGGCATCTTGAGAGGTAGAGTAGGATAGCCAAAACCACATGACAACACAACTCTAGCAACAACTGAGTGGGTGCCAAGCCATATGCTGGCGTGAAGTACAACAGAAATGTGTGAACAACGGAGTTGAAAGAAAGGTAGAAAAAAAGACACCTGTGATTACCATTCTAGCGAGAAGATAACAGCAAAGATCATAGAATCATAGAATCATAGAATGGTTTGGGTTGGAAAGGACCTTAAAGATCATCAAGTTCCAACCCCCCTGCCATGGGCAGGGACACCCTCCACTAGACCAGGTTGCTCAAAGCCTCATCCAGCCTGGCCTTGAACACCTCCAGGGATGGGGCATCCACCACCTCTCTGGGCAACCTGTTCCAGTGTCTCACCACCCTCATAGTGAAAAACTTCTTCCTAACGTCTAGTCTAAATTTACCCTCTTTTAGCTTATACACATTACCCCTTGTTCTCTCACTACACTCCCTGATAAAGAGTCCCTCCCCATCTCTCCTGTAGGCCCCCTTCAGGTACTGGAAGGCTGCTATTATATGATATATGGGAAGACCTTGGGTGACCTATTTCATTATGTATAGAATACAGCTTTAATGATATCCACAGTCGGTGTAAAAACAGGAAGGATTTCCTCTTGTTTCAGAAAAAATCAGCAAGTTTTGGAACTGAGAACAAAGCAGGCATTATTTTCTTTTATTTTCTTCTTTTGGCAGCAAATCTTCTACCTTGCACAGTGAATCAGCAAGGCTTTCTTAATCTCCCCATTGCAACTGGGACTAAGGTAACACACCAGAGAAAGCACAAGAGAAACAAACTTCATTTAGAAATCAGGAAGAACATACTACGGTTTGTTTTTTTCCAGTGCTCAGATCTCCCTATTCCTGTGCTCCAGTGCACACAGATCCTGTGGGTCCAGCACAGTCCCAGCACACATCCCAACGCTTTGTAAACTGTTGATTAGGAGAGACTTGTATTCCCCAGCATCAACTTGGTTAGGGGATCTTCCTCTTTTCTTCACTCCTCTCATCTGTGAAGGTCATCTATGAGGGAAGGGAGATTTAGGTTGGATATTAGGCAGAAATTTTTCACTGTGAGGATGGTGAGGCACTGGAACAGGTTGCCCAGAGAAGCTGTGGATGTCCTATCCTTGGAGGCATTCAAGGCCAGGCTGGATGGGCCCTGGGAAGCCTGCTCTAGTTGTTGACAACCCTGCCCACAGCAGGGGGTTTAAACTAGATGATCTTGAAGGTCCTTTTCAACCCAGGCCATTCTATGGTTCTATGATCTACTTTTGAATGTGTGACAAATAACATTATTTCTTCCATTGTATTGTTACTGGCTAATGCCAAGTGGGAAATACATTTGAATTATTGCACAAGGGAAACAGTCTTTCTGTGGGTGGCACTAAGCCACTGGCCTCAGGAGGACATCAAGTAGAAGCCAAATTGACACTGGTACATTTTAAGAGTCTTTCTTGTGGATGTCAGTGCTGTTGCCAAGGTATGGCAACGCAACAACAACCACGTTTGCTTCTGGGACTGTAAAACATTTTCATGGTGCTGGAGATAGTGCTGGTAGTAGTGTAGCTCAGTATTTACCTGCCTGTCTGTTAAATGCCTCCCCTGAATGATATCTGAGCAAGCTAATTTGAAGCTAGGTCTAGCATAGCTATCCGACAGTGCAGCAGCAATAGATACAGACAGCTAAACTAGAATTGTCTGCAGTACACATTGGAGTACAGCGCAGGGACAACCAAAAAATAAATGTCCACAGTAGTGTGAAAACTGGAATTAGGATAGGCATTTGTGCTGGTTTTGGTGGGGATAAAGTCAGTTTTCTTCACAGTAGCTAGTATGGGGCTATGTTCTGGATTTGTGGTGGAAGCAGCATTGACAACACAGGATGTTTTTGTTACTGCTGGGCAGTGCTTACACACCACCAAGGCTGGGAAGAACTGAAGCAGCTGTGGGGCTGCCTAGGGCTAAATAACATCCGTGAACAAGGTTCTTGGAAGGTAAACTCCACCCCATTTTCCTCTACCTACAATCCCCGATCCAAAGCTCAGCAAAAGTTATGTAATTGTTCTGCAAGCTTCACTTATTGCCTTTTAGTGAAGTTCTCGTTCTTCAAGTATTTCTGTTCTGAGGACAAATTTTGCCACTCTGTTAAAAGACTTTGCCCTTATTGAATTAGTATATTTTTATACTATGGAATTTATCTTCCAATATTTTGGTACTTTTGATCTTGTTTTAAAATTGGTTGTTTAAAACATACTTAACTTCTGAGTTTTGGGTTCACACAGTCTTAGTTTTCTTTGATCATTTGTCCCCAGGAGCTTCAGTTTCCATCTAGATTACATTAGCGAATCCTATTATATTTCCATAGCTAAACCTCTCTGCTGTTTCTTCCAATTACCTATGAAGTCGGATAACTTTCCGCTTCTCCCTCTGCACAACCTCCCTGCCCTGCAGAATAGAGGCCCAGATTCATCACGACAGGTGGAGAGCATTCATGTTTCAGCATAGCCTAGAGCACTATAGCTTTGCTTAGGGCCCTATACAGGGCACTGGTTTTGTTTTTCTAAATAAAAATACCTGAGTTTGAGTCCTTTGAAGCTACGACCTAAAACCCAGTCTCTATACTTCTTGGGCTGGTGCTTAAGCCCCTGTGAAGTGCAGGAGAGTGAAGGGCTTTCAGAAACCCTTCTTCTGTTTTCAGTTACTGTTCACAGTCTTAAATGTCCTCCTGCTATACACCTGTGTAACCCCATCCAGGGCACCTAGATAAATCTATTTTACACACATGGATTTTAGTCATTTAACATGAACTTCCAAGCTGGTCCAGGAAAGCGTCTGGTAACTCTGAATATTTTCACACTTAATCCTAGATCCACAAAAAGGTCTGTAAAAATATCCTGTAATCCAGATGGGACCTCTCCAGCAAAGCAGAGGAATCAGCCCAGTGTAGCAGCTTAACCATGGCTACCTTTACCTCCTTTTCAATCTTTTCTCTACAGAAATGCTCAAATTTGAGTGTGAGGGGCCATAACCCATGTCCCTAACTGTCCTTGCTATTGGTTAAGAAAAAAATGAATATGAGAAAAATTAATACAAATTTCCAGATCTGAGGTGACAGGGTGAAAGAACAATCATTTCTCCTTGCATTTTAAACAGCAAATAAAAATTCCCCATAAAAATTATCTTTGAGGGGTATATCACATACTCTATATCCTGTATTGAATGTTCTGGTTCAGATTACAGCTCCCAATATTGGTAAGTTAGCCATCCATATAAATATTCATCTTTGCTTCAAAGACAAAGGATTGATAGCTAATGTGAAAATTAATTAACAGCACCAGAAGTGTCACTACTTTACAGAAGTTCTATAACAAAGAAAAAATAATCAGAAGCAGGTAATCACGGCTGCTCAAATCTTTACATTTCTCTAAAAAACTTCCTGCCACTACTGTGGAAGAAGTATCTATTCAGTGTGATCCTAGGGAAACGGAGAAAACTCCACTCCTGTGGCCCCTGTCATTACAACGACAGTGGAGGAAGATGCAGATGCAGCTGATGAGGGTGCTGCTTTCACATGCCCTGAGGCTGCTGTGGCTGTTGTTGGAGGAGTGGGAGTGTGCTGTGGGCACTCCGGCTGCAGCTGCTGGTGGAATCCTCAGGGACCTTCAGCAAAGCAGACACAGAAAAATCTGCTACTGGTTTGGAACCGCTGGTATGTGACTGAGAAAGAGGGCTGTTGCACAAGTGTTGAAACTCCACATTGGAGGTCTCGTACCAACGGATCTCTCTCTTTCCATACTCGGATGTGTGATACCTGTCTGGAATCATCCAGCTGCTGCTAATTGTACGGATTTTGTAGAAAACAAAAAAAAAAAACAAATACAGGAGTCATAACCATGCTCAGTCCTACACATAAGTGAATGTGTGTAGTTTCCCTCAGAGCGAATGGGAACCTTTTCCATCCAGTTCTCTTCAGCATTTTTAAGTATCTCTGTTTCTGTCTGGTTTATTAAATCACTTTTTTTTCCAGGTATGCTTACACGGGTCAGTTCCGGTAGCATTCACTTTCCTGTAAATCCAAAGCCAATTTGGCAGACTGTTTTAAGCTGCATGTCAGCACTTTTCTTTTGCCCTCTTCCACTTTCCTCCAGTATCCTCACTTCACTGCCTTGCTGCCCACTGCAGCTCAGACGCTGCAGGCTACCAGAGCCCATTTCTTCACGCTGCGCCTGTGAGCAGTGATGGTCTTTAGCACAGTCTCTCCCTAAAGTGTTAACATTTATACCATGTGTAAAAGCTCTAATTTGTCACATGTAATGTCTCAAGTCTTTGTTTTCACCAGCTGCCATTGGTTGTGGCTCCCTGGAGGAAAGCATAAGAAAGAATGTGAGGTGTTAAAGTCCCCTAAAAAACAGTACTAGATCAGTGCTTAGATTCTATGTGGCTGAAGCACAATATAAGAACCTGTACAGACTAAGCAAAGCATGGACACATACTTACAATCACCAGCAGTTTGCACTTCACCCTACATATACAAGGCCAAGGAAATGGTTTGCTCTCATACCACCCATGCAATGCTGTAACAGGTGGTGATGAGGTGACACACAGAGTCTCTCATAGAAGATTTGTGTCATACTGTAATTACCTTAAATATTTTGGAGCTGGTTAAATCTTTGGAATAAACAGTGCATATTAAAAAACACTAATTGCATAATATACATCTTAAATACATTGTAATTTAAGAATAGCCTGGCTATTAACATATCTAAATTATGTACTTATATGAACTCTAAGTAGGTAATATGAATTTTAATTAGGGCATTTTTTCTGTAACAAAAGGGAACAGACGTTCAAAAGGATGCAACTTTTTACTAATTTGTTTCCTTCATTCTGATTTCTCAGCTAAATAATGTACTATATTAGAAAAATGCTTTATTACATATTTTCCCAAGAGACCTGGCTAGCTCAATAGGAACTGCTCGCTCTTTCAAAGAATAGCCAAGTCAAGTTAATTAAATTTCGGGTTAAACTAGCTCATCCAGGTCAACTCCAGATGAATTTCTTTTCAGAAGAGAAAGTTCATTAACTCCACTCATTTTTCAATAATTTCCCATAAAAGTCATTACTTGCACAATGACATTATGCTTTTCCTTAAAAGTGCTATGAAGAATACGAGTGCTGAGTCCACTGATCATTTAACAATAGATAATGCATCAAGAAAATTAGTAGTCTATGCACAGCGTCCATCTGACAGGGCCCACTGCTTGGTCTGGTCCAACCCAACTCCATGCTGATTGTGAAAAAAACTAGACAGTATCTCATAAATTGCGTCCATGATGCAAACGGGCAGAGCAGAGAAAAGCTTCTGGGAGGCTGAAAGGAAATAAGCAGCGACCCAAGCTCTGATCTCACACTAGGTGAGAGCAACATCTTTTAGCGTGGATGCTCTTCCACTCCTTTTGATATCCCCTGGGAAGTAATGATTATTGGAACTCCTGACTGCCCTGTTCCCAAATAATTATCCTTCAGAAGTAGGTTAAAGACACAGCATACGACAGATCAAAGAAATTTGTGCCAGGATGCAAATAGCTCCAAAACAGTTATGCCTAAAATCTGAAATATTTCCATTCATATCTGTGCTGGGGTAAGTCCTGCCTACCAATTCGTGTAACATCCTTTCCTTTCTCCTCCTCACACTCTGGCAAAAAAGTTCACTGTATTAGCCAGAGGGAGTTCACCCAGGAAGGATCCAGCCAGACAAGAAGACGTCCAGGACTCCAAGTGACACCATAGCACAGACCCCCAGTGCAATGTAGTCAATTGTGTCTAAGCTAATTCTTAAAGCTTTTTTGAACGAGTCTTCTTAAATTTGTTGCAAAGTATTGTTAAGGAGCCAAATCACTCTCTGCCTTCAAACTGACTTACTAAAAGGCAAATTCTCAAAGACACAACTGAGCGGAGGTAATGAAGTCTCCATTCCTGCAAACTCTCACTTCATACAGCATGAAGTGAGTTCTCACACATGAAATGGGGATGAACAAATTTATAAAGATAAAAATAGTAAAACATGATCTGGACGGCATTGGAGGTTTTGAGGAACTAGTCCTGTGAGAGAGGGACTTCAACAACACTGCCCCTTGTTTTACCACTTTTGATTTCTGAGCAACATATTTGTACCCTTCTGCGTCATTATTGTGATATAAATACCTCTCGAGTCGACCTGTGAAATTATCTGCTGTGAGGACATATGTTATTTAGTACAGCAGCTGCAAGTGTGAATGTTTTGACCAGACTTAAGCAAAAATAAACCAAACCAAACCAAAAAATGACACTTTGGATTTTGCCTTTGCTATTTAAATCTGGGACCTGGGGCAATATTCTACATCAATAACAAAGTCCCTATTATCTTTTCTCATGAAAAATCAAAGTGTTAAATTGTAGAAACTGTGTTAAGAATAGGGTAGAAGAATTGCCATGTATTAGGACATGGACTATGCCAGGCAATACATTTCTCTATCCAAGTGTGGTGTTGTAGAGTTTTTATCTTTTCAGTCTAGAATTCATAACACCCAAGTTAAGTCATTTCTGATTAGAGAATTAGTTCCCTAGCTGATTAATTGAGTCCTGAAAAATCTTTCAGGACAGAAGTACAGCACTCTGAGCAGGACAATGGTAAAAAACTGTGCATGAAGACCAAAAATTTTTAGACCATATCATTGTCTTCTGAAGTGTGAATCAAAAATACCACCCTTCTAATCTGATGCTATTACTAACCCCATCTCTGCATGGAGTCTCCCTGATTTAGTTTTTATAGATTTCCTGTTTTTATTGCTACTATATCCTGTTGGTTCAATTTCTTTTTGCTTTCTCACACCAAAAAGAAAGTTAGCCATTTCTAGCAGGCTGATAAATGTAACGTCTCACATCATAACTGCATGCCATTAAGGGAACAGCGTTGATCATGATTACATGGATTAGTCTGAGCATCTAAACCTTTCTAGATAAGATCTTTATATTTTCCTATAATATTTAAAATAGAGTTAGTAAACCTTTTGTTTGTAATTAAAATGGGATGAGATAAGAATTAATCCTTAACTAATATAGAGGTGGAAGGGAGAAATGCAATTGCATGAAGTTGCAGTTCAGCATAAAACATTGCTCCTAAACTATTTTTATAAAAGGAGTTGTGTGCTTAAACATCTACTAATGCATACTATTCTCAGAGAGTAACCAGTTATTGACATACAACCTACATTATTTTGACAAAACAGTCTGGAGAAGGTGCATGGTCAGTTATAACAATCTTGTTCCCTCTTAGCCATGTAGTCAAATCTCAGTCGTAAAGTGCTGGAAAATTTCAATGGTGATACTTCTTTCAATGTAACAAATTACTGGACTAATTCTTAGAAAAATTTGCCACTGATCTTCTCATTCAGCTGTGTTGGTAAGCTTTCATTTACTACATTCTCATCCTGAGCACTGTTTTATTGATTCCTTTTGCCAAGGTACTGTGGATTTCTGGCTGAGGTTCTCAGAGCAGTTCCACTGAATTCAGCAGGGAAGATTGCAGAGCTAGGCTATTAGAATTGGGCCTCAGAAAGAATAACAGTGAAATCAGCAGAACTATGGATAAAAGTAACTCCTTAGAAATTAAAATACTAGAGCTATCGTCTCAGTCTGTAACTTCTCTACAGGTAGTTGTAAGACATTATTTCTACAAGTTGGTAACGTGATACGCTATGCTACAGGATGTGTGCTCACCATGCTCTTTGAAGGGTACTATTTATGGAAGGCGATGGCACATATTGTACAAGGACCACCCTGAGCAGCAAGCAATAGCTGGCAGCAGGTGAGGCTTGTGCTTAGAAAAGCCATCTGTCCCTGTAGCCTGCATCAGCACTCACCAAGCGGCATCCTTCTAACTCTGCAGGCAAAAGTGTGTGAGGTCCAATCTTTCACCAGCACACCTCTCCATGGATAAGCTGCGAATGCCTTACCACCCACTTGCTTAATGATATCAGATTGTTCTTCCAAACTCACCATTGTTTTGTTCTTTTAGTTCTCTGAAGGATTAAAACAGACTAAAGGTGTTTTAATTCAGGAAGGGAAAGCCTGTTGGTAAAAAACTGATACAACTTCACTGAAAAAAAAGTTAATTTACTGATATTTATATGAATTCTTTACTCAAGAAGTAACTTTCATTGAGGATTAATTTCAAAAGAGAGCTGCAGAATACAAATGAGGTGGTCAGAAAGGATAATGAACATTTGTGCCATCTCTGACATCGGAATAATGTAAGAGATCATACCTTCACGTCAGGTCATACTTTGGAAAATATGATTTACTGACTTGGTTTCATCTATCATTCAGCAGTAACCACAATTGTATATGACAGTCATAAGCATCTTAATTGAAACTAATTACTTAAATTCAGGAATGTTTGAAGAATCCATGTTCACCAATTGTCAAGATCATTCAAGATAAAAGAAGTCCTGTACATTACTAATTCTTTTAAGAATTTGATTCATGGACTAATTAGAAAATATGCTTATGCAATCTCTAAAAATCTATTGTGTGTTCAAAGAATAAAATCAGTAATTTGGAGGATGTTACTGTACTGTACATGGATAGCAAAGACGTTGAATCCTGCTGTAGGATCAAAAATCAAAGCAACCATATATATGGAGAAGCAAAGCCACCGAAATAATAAGCACATCAGAGAGATTGTGTACTATTTGCTTGAGAGGAATTTGGACAATGCCCTTAATAACATGCTTGAACTCGGTCAGCCCTGAATTGGTCAGGCAGTTGCACTACATGGTCATTGTAGGTCTCTTCCAACTGAAATATACTGTTCTGTTCTGTTCTGTTCTGTTCTGTTCTGTTCTATTCTATTCTACTCTATGCTATGCTATGCTATGCTATGCTATGCTATGCTATGCTATGCTATGCTATGCTATGCTATGCTATTCGATCAGATAAACAGATGTGTGTTACAATCCAGCAGCATTACAACTACTGGAACACAGCAAAGTTATCACTTCACGTTACTCAATCATTTTGCAGACCTGGAGCTGGTGTTGTCTTTATCCTTTATTTTTGTTTGCTCTTTTTTTCCTGCAGAAACACATTAAATCACCAGGGTTACATCATACTCCTGTCTCCATGCCATATGACAAATGTCAAGCAGGAAGTCTGAAGTTTGTCAACAACACTAGTCAAAGTCAAGACATAAAAACTGGATTGTGTCACACAGGCGAGAGCCACAGAAACCCATATCATATAGCTTTAGGGAGCATAACACTACAGTCACCAGTGACAGGTCTCAGAAATCATTGGATCTGTGTGCAGAAACAGCTAAAGTAAGACAACACAACAGTAACCAACACAAGGAAGGATACTGAGAGAAAAACAGATTCTGTATAAAAGTTTGGGACACTCCTATCTTGATTACGGTGTGTAGTTCTGGTTTGTCCATCTCAAAAAGACAGAGTGGAATTAATGAAACTACAGACACGGACATCTAAAATTATTAAGAGGATGAAGAAGCTGCTGTATGAGCAGAGACAAGAACTGTCAACACTTTTGGCAAGGGGAAGACGAGAGTGATATGGTCAGGATCTACAAAAACCCTGAATAGCAGAATAAATTAGGCTGGAAGATGTACTATACAGAAGACCTCAGGAGGTCATCTTCTGGCTTCAGGAGGTCATCTAGTCCTACTGTCTAATCAAAGCAAGGCAACTTCAAATTTAGAAGGCTGTTGATTAGATGAGTGTGGAACTAGCATTCACCAAGTCCAGTAATATTACAAATAGGGAGAACTGAAACTGATCAGCAATAAGTTTAAAAGAGATAAAAGTGACTCCTTTTTTAAAGAGTAATGAGAATTTCTGTTAAGATGGGTTATGGAGGCTAATAATTTAAGCATGTCCAAAAAGCTGTTAGATAAATTTGTGGACAATAGACACAGAGTAAGATTCCAAAAGCAATATGCAGCGACGGACCCTGTAACATCCCTAACAATTCTGGGAGACAAGAAGGGTGACAGCCCACAGAGAGTGGGGATGCTCCCACTCTCCTCCCAAACAGTACCTCTAACAGCCACTCTTGGTAACAGGATAGATGGAGCATTGGAATCACATTATAGGTAATTCCTGATGTTTCTACTCTCTGTTGAACAGACGAACAGCTCTGCTGAAGACCTTATGAGCAAAGAAGAGTCAGAACTTTTCGGGTTTTTTGCCTGCCATGCCCTGTATGTATGAACCACTATTTGTCACAGAGCTTTAGAAACAGGACAGGCTCACATGGGACTGTATGATCATAGGTCCATGTCCTTTCCCTGCATCGCTCAGAGCACCAAAACCCATGAGACTGAAATGATGGAATACTGTGTTTTCAGCTGCAGGTCGTGTGATGTCTCCCTGCCTTATGTAAGTTATGAAAGGACAGTGGATTCATCCCAGCCTTGTTATTTCTGCTCTTATATTATGGCAGATTCTAATCCTAAATGAAAAGTGAACGACTCTCCTGCAAAGATTGCCATTTCCTGTTATTTTCAAAATAATATCTTGAAAATTAGCTTCTTAGAGGACTCAGTGAATGTTTCTTAATCCTGTTGAGAACTGGTCATTTCAATTTACTTATATAAACAAGATCTGCTCCTTTTGGATACAGCCCAGTCCACACTTCAGCCGCCTTTTGGATATGCATTGACTTGCATCTCAGTCAATAAGATTAAAGAGCCTGTTTCTTGCCTTCTTGCTGAAAAGTATTTTAAAAGCTGTGATAAATGTTCTGTGTCTCAAACGAAAAATGATATCTCTCCTGTATGTGGATAAACAAATTTCCTAGGCAACTCACAAAAAATATTACATACAGAGATATTACTGAAGGTTTCAACTTCTTTAGGACTTTCATGCTTGCTTTCTTTTAAGTAGTGAAAACTTACTTCAGTTACATATGGGGGAAAAAAAACAAAGGATACATCTTGCAGGAATTCTTAATACAGCAATGTAAATTTTTTGTGTAGCTTTTTCCCAAATTGTGTTAGATGAGTTAAAGTCCACAGTACTTTGTGGGTGTCAGAGTACTGCTTAATATCTTATGAATATTCATTCATTCATTACAGTTAAAATAAATATCTAATTAATAAATGATTTTATGATGAGAAGCTAAGCTGAATTACTGGTCAACAGAATGGTGCTTTTGTGTTTGACTGGGGGAACTTACACCTAATGCTTAGCAATCTCTTGATGCACAACTTCAAAGACATCTCTGGACACATACAGTCTTCAGAACACAAAATATACGGTCATTCCCTGCACATTAGGATCACCCTTTTCCCTTTTCTCTCCTTCACTTGTTCTGCCTATCTCACTGGAGGACAGAAGCCCGTTCCCATTGCTTACATTAGTTTTCATTTGGGTTGCCAGTGACCTACTTTCAGCAGATGGAGAGAGAACATCCCATCATCATCTTGGTGGTTAGTGCACTCCTCCTTGAAATAAGCATTTTGCATTTAAATCCTGCAAGTTCCCTACCTCTGGCAAGCCTAAAATGGAGGTCTTACATTCCGGTAAGTGCTTTCAGTAGGAGGCTGCATGATCCCTAGGTGGCTGTCCCCGACTTACAGGTATCTGTGGAAATTCAAGCTGTGAATCCCACTTTCCCTCAAGCTCCTGCTTCCAGGCTGCTGGTCTGCGCCCGAGCCTGGCAGACAGCTGGGTACCTGGACACAGTCCTCACTCCTGCAATGTCTGTCAGCTGTTTTAGCTTCAGTAACTACCTCAGCAGTATGAATTCTTCTCGCAGAGCTCTTAGCTGTCAATACTGCTGATTTCGCTGCAATACCACCTACAACTCTTTTTGAATAAAGCGCATGGACTCTGCTGGCTTAAGTTCCACTCTAAAAGATCAGAATAATGTTAGGTTCCTATCACTTAGGTTAACAACATGAAAGACAGAGAGAAGCACAGCCATTCTGGTCTATTCTTGCATCGTGATGTACATCCTCAAGATGGCTAGACTGCCTGTCAATTCCTTCTTTTCTGTGCAGGAGCTAGCCTAACAAAAACCCCTCTGAGTCCAGCTAAGCAGTGACAAATAATCAGCCACTTCAGTGAAAGAAAGAGGAGCCCACTTTCTGCAGGAAGGCTTGCCACAGATTGAGTGAGAGGATATGCTTTCCTCAGTGCTAAGCCAGACTGAGCCAGCACACTTTTAAGCAAGCCCTGTGCTGCTGAAGGTGCCCTCTGGAATTCTGTCATGGTTTAAATCCTGTTTCACATGCTGCTCAGTAATAGTCTTTTTGGGTCAGCATAAGGCTGTGGGGTTGGGTTTTCTTTTTCCCCTTATGCTATCCATCTTTTGAGTTCTCTTTTTACTCTTTTGGCTCAGCCTTACAAAGCTATAGTGTTCACTTTTATAGTTATGCAGATGTTACTTGATCTAATCTCCTCTTCTGCCTCCTACGCTGCAGTTTCTACTTTGACCAACCATTCTTATTCAGTAATGTGTACCCTACAGCTCTATGAAGCACAAGCTGATCAAAACCAAAGTAGTAACTGTAAGACAGTGCAGCTGTTCAGTGAGTGACATTTCTATGGTGGTTGTCTTCTGAACCTCTTTATCAGCTACCTACAACTATAAAACTTCTCATAACTTGCTGAAACTGTCATCTGAGAACTGCTTGACATTTATTTATTTGTTTTTTTTAATGTTCCAGTGGAAAAAAGGGGACATATTGTGGCCAATTCTGGCTGTGATCCCCTTTGATTTTTGTTCTCTTTGATCTCTGTCCCAACACAAAAGGTCACACATAAAATATCAGAACTGCCGAAGCTTTTTCTTCTCTCAAGATAGGCAGAAATATATGCACTCAAGGACTCTGTGTTTTTTACTGTATCACAGATCTTTTTTCATCCAGAAGCTCTGTTTGGACTCCTGATATTGCTAGTCAGTAACTACTTATTCTGCAAACATTTCCGTGAATTACGCTGAAAGCAGCTCTGGAGTTTGGTACCAACTAATGGGAAGATAGAGAGCATTGACCTTTGTTTTCAAGGACAGCTCTCAGGGAAAGCCCTGAGATGGGTTGTATTTACTGAACTGCCTTAAAATAGCCAAGGAAGATACGCAACGGGATTATTATCTTCCTCAGGTTTTCAGCCAGTTCATGTAACCGATGAAAAAATAAAATAAATGCAGCCTTTTCTCTCTCCTCCCACATGCCACATCTTTACTTCACTGCAAGCGCAGCCAGCTGAGATGTCAGAGCTCTGCAGAGCCCTGGGAGCACGAGCAGCCTCCCACACCCAGCAGAGACATGTGCTGCAAGAGGCCAACCCAGCCCCCATAAACACTCCTGCGCATCCCACGGTATCTATCCCACTGACTTAGGGGGAGAGAAGACTGCAGGCTAGGTCCGTAAATTAAAAAAAAAAAAAAAAAGTGAAAAAATCCATGCCTTAAAGTTCAGAAAGATTTTTCAAACTGTTCTTGAACTCAGCCATCATTTGCAACTCAGGGGCTATATTCATTTGCAAGTGTGTGACTGAAATTTACTTGGCCAATAATTCTACCTGAACAACCTACATTTCATAGCAGACTTAAGGAAAGGAAAAAACTTTTCCTCTGCACAGTCTGTCTGTAAGGAAAAAAATAAATTAACCTCTTTTCAAAAAAAGGGTTATAAAAACATAAAATATTTATTAATGTGTTGCAAAATCAAGGTTTGTTGCATTAGACATTAAAATGGTGTTAGAAATCATTCTCAAAAGTTAGCCACCGAGCAGACAACGAAAGGAAACGTGAAAAAAAAAAGAGTTAAGCAAGCCCAGTTGCTACTTGTATGTTGTTCACTTGAGGCCCAGTCATTAATTAACACTGGATCTGAAATAGTCTCTGCAAATATGTTCCTGCAGAATTTTAAAAGGAATAATAGCTTCTGCTCTGGGGCGGGCCATGAATTCTGCTTAAGGAAACTTCAGCTGATTTTAAAGCCTTTCTCAGTTATCACTGGATTCCCTCTTATGACCAAGGCCATATGTTAAAGGGATAAAAAATGGCTATTCCCTGTCTCCACCACACTGAGTGCCTGCCAGTGTGAGCAGGTGCTTTGCCTCCAAGGACGTCAATGCCCACTGGTATGGCTTAGACCACAACTAACAGCAGCCTAAAGGCTGTGGGGGATCACTGCAGGGCTCAGAGGCAATGTATAACCACTTCAACTCAGAAAGACATAGATAGAGGGTGTATGAGAGACCTGGTGCTTCTGCCTGCTAGAAACTGAGAGTCTGGGGGTGGCAGAGAGAGGGAAGAAGGAGAAGAAGGTATTTCCTCAAACTGTCCCTTAGCTTTGCTGCAAATGAGTGCAAGAAGAGAATTTATCACTGTAAACCAACTGGGTAAAAATAATCTTATTCTTTGTTCAGTGGAGTGAAATTTAGGAGCCCAGAGGCGAATGAGCAAGATAACATCTGTCTTCTTTAGCAGCTTTGGTTTCTGTAACTAGGAAAAAGCACTCCACAACCCTCTAGCATGAGGATCCCGGATATTCGAACCAGCCAGAGCTTTGGAGGGATTTGCTGTTCTCTTTCAGTGAACACATCAAAAATACCAAGAGAGCTATGAATTGCTAGGTCATGATTTATGACTTTTTAAAGAGAGAAAACCAAAGTGGGACAGACTAAAATTAAAAAAAAAATGTTTGAAAATAAATCTCTCCCCTGCCTGCTATGTCCTTGACAGTTGTGTCTGTTTCTCCAGTCTTAGAGTCCAGCAATTTTTGGAGGCTTCCTGAGCTGCAAAAAATTTGACACAGTCTCTTCTTCAGCCTTTGGAAAATCCCTGTGGTCTTGCTCTGGCCACTCCCAGATCTTCTCAGAAGCTCCCTGATCTCTGTTTGTGCTTCAGTCTGTTTTCTCCTATGGTCCACTTCATCTTCCCACCCCATGCTGAACATCAGACGTCATTTGTTCCCTCTGCAGAGCAGAGAACCAAAAACCCTTACTCAGCAAGGACAAGCCTGACACCACAAAAGCTGACAATCTCTTCCTGGTTTTTCTCAGGATCTCTGTCTCATCACCTCATGCTCTACAAGCTTTTCCACACAGATGTCCAGGTTCATTCCATCTACTCAAAATGCACTTGCAGCAAAGAGAGATTTCCAAAGTCATTGGATCTTACCTGGCATGAAATGTCATCCTGAAGTCCTTTTTCCTTCCCAATGACTATAGAGGGAGACATAGATAACTACACTTCTAGACTAAGTAATACATTGCTGTGTCTAACATTAGATTAGATGAGATTAATTTCAGCCATATTGCTTAAATGTTCCATAAAGACATCTCAGCAAGAACATTAGGTGCATTCTGTGCCAAGTCAACTACCCATCCTTTAACCAGCCACTTTCAGAGTTGGGGAGATCCTTCTGCATACATTTATTCTCTTGGAGGTTTAAGTACAGGCATGGCATAACATATCTGGGTTTTTTTTGCAGCATATAGCTTTGCTTTGCACATCTTATGCATATTCCAAGGTGTGAGGAATGTGGTAATTTAAGGGTACATTCACAAGAGTAGCAAACTCTGGTGGCACGTGTCACTTCTCCTTCTGACCCATGCTACAGGAGTTAGTCATAGAATCATAGACTCATAGAATCATAGAATCATTTAAGTTGGAAAAGACTTTTAAGACCATCAAGTCCAAACAAAATACTGTTGAATGAAGGTTCACACTACACAGATAACATTACAGCACCATCAGAAATACAAGTACTTGCTTTGGTCTGTTGGGTACTGCTAGTGGTGAAAATTACTCACCAAGTAAATTCATTTGCCCTCAGGAACAGAGTGCCTTTTAAACTGGAGCCTGATGTTATCAGAGGATTCTCTAGTAAGGCCAGTTTTTTTAAGTTAGTAGAATACACCTGTAGGATATCCAGGACTAGTTTCAAAAATTTAAGTTTGAGACATATGTCTGACATAGATAAAAATGTACTTCCAACATTTACACCCCAGTGGAATCTTCCACTTGCAACTTCCCCGAGTCCTGCTGGTGCCTATGTCTATGCTGTAATCATAGAAATGGTTAATTCTCATTCTGGATTCTCCCTGCTCCACTCCCATGTGAAGCCAGGTTAATTGGCTTTTAAAATATTGCTCAGATTAAACTTTCTGCAAAAGACAATGACGACTGACCTTCCAGGATCATATCTGTGTCCACTTTAGCCAATTGCCAGAGCACTTACTTGGCAGGTAGGTTTTTATTCCTTTCCTCCCTGCTGGTTTCAAAGCACAGACTTGGCCATGCACACCAGAACAGGTTTCTAATTCTCTAAATTTTTGTGTTTCTCCTCCATCTTTCATTTTGACATTCTTTCACTTAATTTCTTTAGTTACTGACAGAGCCAGAGAGAAAGGTTGGCTTTTTAGGCTCTTGATCTAGAATCACTACAATTAGTGAGTTAAAAGAATCAAATTCAAATCCCTGTTCCAGGGATTAATTAAATACCCAAAGCAGAGCAATCTCCACAGAGTTATTGAGCGTTGTGCATCCCTGCACTTACAGCATTTCCTTAAGCATACTCCTTCCAGCTGTCCAGAAAGTCTGGTCATAATAAGCAGAGGTCTCTTATCATCTCCCATGAGCCCCCTAACCACTAGCTGTACACAGATTTTTCTTGGGGGAAGGTTTGGTTTTTTAGGTTTTGTTGGTTTGTTTGGTTTCGGGGTTTTTTCCCTGCATTGAACATTGAACTCCCCAAGAATTTTAAATGGCATCACTAAGCAATTCGGGCAAATTTTAACTCATTTTGTTGCTTTTATTTTGCCTAGGCTATTCCTTGTAGATATCAGACATTGGGTGCTATACATCAAGATTTCCACACAGCAGAACACCCAAGAGTTAATCATTTCAGCACCGAGCTTTTTAATGCTGAAGTTCCTTTCCAGATTTATCTTCGGGCATCCTGTGAACTTGAGACCCCTATAGCCTTTTATAAAAAGCTATAAAGGAAATACAGTTTGTGAGATTCTGATAAACAAGGAAAGCTGTATACTAAAATCTAAGCCGTGTTGAAATGTGAGCCTCTGGGAATACCACTGAAAAATAAATCTAAGGCAAAAACCAAACAGTTCTCTAATGCTTGGATATACATTCTCTTAACACAAATAAATTTTTTTTTCAAAACTCTGAATCTGTTATTCTCTTGGTCTCTTGGTCTTCTGTAAGTAAATCTGAGGAAGAAATGCTACCAAATTCAGCTGGTCTCTGATGAGCTAGAAATGTACAGATATTGGTACTCTGTTCTAGACATTGGTGCCTTTAAATACACCTCCTTTAACAATTCTTGAGAGATAACAATAAACAACATTTTCCAGCAAGCTCTGTGATGAGATATAACAGATGGGACTGCATAACGATTTTAGCTGACGCTACACAAAAACGCTGCTCCCTGTTTCTTCTGAGAGAGGATCCCATGCTGCCGCGCAGCTTTGCTGATTTGGCTTTCATGTGGAAGCGAGGAAATGTTCCTTCCTCGGAAGAAATCCCAGCCGCTATCATTTCAAAACAAAGCACTCATTAGTAAGCAGGCTCTGAAAATCTCTTTGCATTGAGTTTTGGTGACTTTCTAAAAGACATTCACAAAACTTCGAGTATCTCATTGCTTGCCTACTCTGAACAAAACAGCAATACTTTTTAACTTCAGGCAGCACCAGACAGACAGACAATGTACACACCAATGTACAACCAGAATGGCTTTTCGGAGTGTTTAGCTTCTGTGTTGTTACAGCTTGATGCAGATGTCCCTCCAGCCCCACTCAATTTTTATAAGCAATAGGCACAACAACTCATGGGGAACGCGCTCTGTTAAGACACAGAGGACAGGTAGAAAGAAGGGTCATAATCCAGAGGTTTCCCCATACCCTGCCTGTGCACTCATTCATCCCTGTGCAGAACTCTATTCTGTCAACAATTTTTGTTATACGAGAGATGAATCAAACTAAAATCTTTCTGGCTTGCATCCCTCCATTTTACTGGACTGCAGATTTATGCATTTTTTTAAGTACTTCATCTGATGTCATCTTTCTGCTGTGATTTTTCATTCAAGCTATACCTTGCTTTTTAATACATTAAAAGATATACTCTAGGACTTGAGGAAAAAAAAAAAAACAACACAACGTTTTGGACTAAAATGGAGGATTCAAAGTGAGTATTCCAGTCCTTGCTTCTCCTCCCATTTTCTTTGATGTGATCCAGGAATAGTTCAAGGGGAATGGAGCTGCATTTTACCAAAGTTAGCATAAAAAAAGGTCAGTCAGAAGGTCTGAAGTGAATATATTGGTACTTAATGTAGGTAGCAGAAAATGTTTGATGGATTCAGGTTATTATAGCAGAAGAGCTTGTGATGGCTGTAGACTGTTGGTAATAGAGAAGCTATCAGAAGTCTGTGTGATAAGCTTTTAAAGTGTCAGTTCTTTCTTAGTCTCTACTTCTGTTCCAACTGCTTCTCCAATCACACAAGTGTCCTTCTGATCATAACACACTTGACAGTCAAACAGATACAATTATGTACCACGAACTGGGGCCAAACTGTGCTGCAAGTGGGATGTTCTGTTCACAACGTCAGATGTGAGAAAATCCAGTACAGCCATGAGGCCAGAGGGGCACAGCAAGCTTCAAACCCTTCAGAACAAAACTAACCGTATTATTTCCATGAGCTAAATTTAAATAAAACAACTCTTAATGGAAGAAATACTTCCACGTATGTCCAGTTTGTAAGTTGACATTATATTTTCTTTAACAAAAGTCTGTTTTGTCAGGTTTTTACTGTCATGCATAGGTGAGATCAAAGGCAGAAGCTGACCTTTAGATATCAATTGAGGTGATAAGTGCAGGAATGGGCTGTGAGGAGACATTAATGAGGATCTTTGTTATTTCTTCTACTACACAGAGTAGGGCAGGCATTGAAGAAGCTCATACACATCCAGGATAATTCTTTTATACCAGATGAAGCTTTTACTACCAGCTGCTACAAAGACCTTTAGTGTTTCATGGTGTTTGTTGTTTTGGTTTGGGTTTTTTTAATTTTACAGGTAGCTTCTCTTGAGAGAGAATAAACCTGAGCTCAGCAGTGCCACTTCCCTAGCTGGGACTGAATTCTCAGTTACAGTGAGATCTTTTCCCATTGCTGCAATAAGGTGGGTGTATCATACCTGCTTTGGGTCCCTTTACACAGGCAGAGGTGTTAAAGGCACCACAGACTGAATGTGAATGCAGCCATTATTTTTTAATCAGTGCATTTTTTCTCACAGAACTGACAAATTTAAGACAACTCTGACACACTTTGCTATGCTCACCTCTCCAGGTGCCCTCCTTTTCCTTTTCACCTGTAAACTTCCTAAACACATTATAAATAGCTGCTGCGTTTTTCTTTTTTTTCTTCTGTTTCATCCCAGTGTCTCCCCAATACACCTTATTCCAATAACACTTAAATCAAATTATTCTTGTCAAGAGAAGTTGCCCAAATATCTGTTTCTGAGGGAAGGTATGAGGTAGGTGTCTAAGCTTCCATTACAGACAATGAACTGAATTAGTACAGTCAGTGAAGGCTAGAGAGAAATTAATCTAAAAAGAAGCTTCATTCACTTGACTAAAACATAGGTACTGAGTGCTATTTTGGATGCTCTAAGGAACCTGAGACACATTGTCATTAGGCTGACAGATATGACAGTATCTACAAGACACCACTTTTATCCTTGAGCAACAGATGGAGGCCAGACAGCATAAAGAATCTCAGATAGCCCCAGATGCCAACATCTAGACACCTGTATGCTGCCCTGGGTGTCTATTTCAAAGTGAAATATGTTCTTTAAGACTTATTTATAATCATGTTGCAGCTTTTTTGCTTCTCTTTGTAAAAAAACCCCAAACTTACAGCTTAATTTAATTTCAGTCTTACAAATATTGAAACTAGGAAGCTTTTTGCATTAGTAACATCAGGAGTGGACTGATGGGGGCAGGAAGAAAATGCTTTGCCAGGATAAAAACTAGAGACAGTTGTCTTGCATCCATTATGCAGAAGAAGATGGAGACAAGCTTAATGTCGGAGATCAAATGCAAACTCTGGGCAGAGCTCTTCTGACTAACACAGGACCATGGAGCACAGAGCCAGTCTAATCTCTTCTGCTAAACAAATCTGCACCAGAACACATTCCCTGGTCCTTTACCTTACTCGTATAGCATGATCATACCCATTATCTTGCCATTTACAGCAGGGTAACTGCATCCACACTGTGGAGAATAGTTCCTGTCCTGTGTTACTTCCAAATGGTGCCTGAAACTGCGGGACTTGCTAGTTGTCTGACTGTCAAAACCAATCACACATTAACAGTTTAAACACCAAGTTCTTTTGTTTAACTGAATAGTGCTGACATCCAAGGCATAAAAGGAGCACTCAGAGATGAAAAAACCATTGCAAAGAAACCACGTGAATGTTTTGCATCAATTTTTGTTGTAGAAGAAATTGGGTAGATTCCCACATGAAAACCCTTCTGGGGGATGGAGGGACTGACCAGTGAATTTCTCAGAAATTGAAGGAATAGAGGAAGTGAGTCTCGTACAAGTAGACCAGATTAACTTCAATAAATTAGCAAAACCAGACAGAATTCATCAAATTATTCCAAAAGATCTGAAGGATGGAACAGCTGAACCACTAACAGCAGTGTGTAACCTCTACTGAAAACTTCCTGATACCTGAAGAATGGAGGGAAGCAAACATGACACCAGTCTTTAGAAGAGATTCTTGGGAAGGTTGGGAGAACTACAAACTATGTAAGACCAAGAGCTGCACAAGACAAAGCAGTACAAGCTGTAATAAAAAAACACATGTGAAAAATAAAACTCTGAGAAGAGTCACCTGTGAAGTGGGACACGCCTTGCAAACCTCTTGCAGTTCGTTGAATGAGCCAGCTTGCACATGGATAAAGATGAAATATCTGAAATCCCCTGCGAAAGTCTCTCCCCAAAAGCTTTTAAAGAAATAAAGTAGTCGCAACATAGGTAAACATTTGGTAGCAGAAAAGAAAACGTGCCAGCCATTTAAATACGGCTAAATAATTGGCTGAAAGATAAGAAACAGTTAAGGCTTCCTAAGACTGGCGAGAGATCGACATCAACAGAGGACTGTGCTGTTAAATAGTTCTATAAAAAAAAAAAAGGAAAAGCAAGAGAGCTGTACCATGACAAGGTTTCATGATGTTACAAAGTTATTCGTGCCAGGAAGAACAGGGTCTAATTGTGAAGAATTACATAGGCCTTCACAAGATTCAGTACCTGTGCAATTAAATGGAAAATGAAATTCAGCATACATAAATGTAAAGTGATGCACACAGGGAAAAACAATACTAGTTGCTCATAAAAAATGATGCCTTCTGAGCTGAGCATTACCACTCAGCAGTGAGACCTTGGGATTGTGACAAGACAGATCCTTGAAAACAACATCTCTGTACTCAATCCAAAATAAAAAAAAAAAAAAAAGAAAAAAAAAAGAAAAAACAAAAAAAATTTCAAGAATTATTAGGAGAACAATAAAAACCAAGAGATCAAATACAACTATGCTACTGTATAAATCCATTATTCACTCATCCAGGAACACTGTGTTAATTTCTGTTTTTTTTGTCCAAGGAAGGGCATATTCAAGCTAGAAAACATTTAGAAAAGGATGACCAATTGCGTGGAAGACTTTCCATATGTGGAATGATTGAGTAGGCTGGGGTCTTCAAGCCTAAAAAAGAGATTACCTTGAGCATATGACAGAGATGTACAAACCATACATGGCACAGAGACAGTGGAATTAAATTGATTGTTTACTAACTCTTCCTGTATGTGTTTAACACCAAAAGGAACTCAGTCTTTTGGACGGAAAGATTATACAGTTCAGATCAGAGTAAAGAGTTAACCAGTGTAAAAAGGGTTGTCTAATATTCTTAATTTATTTTGCCTTTTTAGTACTCAGTTATGTAATACTTACAAGATGTCCATTTTATTTTTGTGGAAAGATAAAATTGACACATTTGCACATTTCTTTTATATAGAAGTCCAATATTTGTGCAATAGGGATCATAAAATGTGCTACATTAATCTGATGTTATGCAGCATCCTTTTGTGTGATGCAGCCACACTGAATTATACAGGAAACTGGGAATGATGAAGCATTATTACTAATACATAATTATATCATTCTTCAACTTTCCATATTTCTGAAATAATTCTAAAAGCAAATGTAAACCACAAAGGAACACTATATTTGAGAAAGAACAATACAGAATAATATGCATCATAAGAGGAAGTAGTACTTTGGCGACTGTGCACCCGCCTTTGTGGACAGCTATAGCTATGCCATAGCTATGTTATAGAGGTTCTGCTGCTCTCTCTGTGATGCTCCAGGGTAAAACAAATATTATAGGCAGAGCTAATAGTTTTTATTAGACCAACAGATATGCTCAGAAAAAGCAGAAAAGCTTTCAGGAGCAGAAGCCCAACAGATATGAAAGAGGCAGACAGAAGTCTGCTCCCAACGTTTTATTAAAGCACTGACTTCCTACAAGCTCTGTCTGCTAAAACCTAGACTCAAGCCAGAGTTTCTGGAGCCCGGCAGATGTACATAAATGCTCTAGGGGACAGATAATCAGTGTGCTACCTTCCAAGCTAGGAAAAATATGGAGGTAAAAGGAATGATGGGTTCATGGAATGGAAGGAGAATCAGACAAAAATGTTTCCTGAAGTCCTCCCATCCTAAACTCATCCTTTCCATACTCTTTTTTGCAGCAGGAGGCATCTTGCACTTTCCCATTAACCTCTCTGAGATTGTCTTGAAGACACTCACTCTCTGTTCTTTCAAATATGACTGTGCTGGAGAGGACACAAGAAACATGAACATTATCTTAAAGAAATCACAGGGGAAAAAAATATCAAAAATACAGACAGGGAAAGAAAGCAAAATAAAATGTATCAGTGCCGAAGAAGAGCTATACAACAGCTGGGTTTTTTTTAGAAAGACGGTTGTAGCTGAAGATTTACAACTCAGGTGTGAAATCTTTTCAGAAAAGAACATCACGTGGTCATTTTTATGTTCAATTTTTTATATTTCTGCTACAGAATTATCTTTTTACTACCAAGAGTTGTCACAATATTAATATTTCTAAAGCTAGTCCTTTGATTTGACATCAAATTCATGAATGCAAATTGCATAAAACATTGAAACATACAAAAAAAATTGCTGCAGTCAAATGCCATGAGAAGTAAACAAGAACATCATCATTTTAATACAGATTTTCAGCACAATTCTTTTTCATGGGATTGCCATGTGGGATGATGCACTATGTTACACTGACAGAAAGGGAAAACATCACCCCTGACCCGAGGAACACTGTAGGCACCATGTTTTCACTGTAGATAAGTTGTTACACTTTCCAGAGCGTTAAACTCTTGAAATCAACCTTTGAAGTTTCTTTGCACATATTTGTCCATAAGCTGTTTAAGCTGCTACGACTCAGTGCAACAATGAAAGGCAGAACTGTAAACAACATATTTACCATCAGCATTTCCATTCCATCTAATCCTCTTGGTTTTCGTTACCTTCCATCCATGTGAATAACAAAGATTTAGCCCTTTCAGAATTGCAGTTTTGTATCAGAAAAGCCATGTAATAAAAAACAGACTTTTACTATTTTGATGCTTTCTTTTAAAGTGCAAAATTTTTGTCATTCCAGATCAAGAAATTCTGGTGCCAAAATGCAAGCCTGAGCAATCCCATTCTTCACATTGTGCTCCTGTTTTCTTGACTCAGGTAGATGAAGAGAGGACTTTTCTACAAGTGTAGAGTATGTCTCCCTCTCCTGCATCCTCCTTCTGAAGTGATGGTCCCCTGTCAGAACACGATATGATTCAGCTAATGGGCATTCAGGAAATTCTCTTTGTATTTTTGCCCCCAGTTGAACTACTATCTAAGTACCTATTATGTCAGAGTTAAGTGGAAGAGATTCCCCTCTCTCTAACTTTATGGTCTGCTACACATCGCACACAAGAAGGGGTTTCCTTATTTCAGAAATATATGCATTCAAAGCATAAGGGACTTTTTCTTATACTTTCCATATGTTTTTAATATGGGACATAGGATGTAAGGCTAAAATGGAGGCGATTCTCTTGCTACCCATTCCTTTCCTAGCTCTGCTCCTTATAAGCCCAGAAATGTCTCTTGGGCATCAGCAGTGATGGGCAAGGACAGATTCTTCACCATCTGTCCCTTCTCCACATGGAGCCAGCCCTGCTCTCCCAGCACTCCCCCAGATCACTGGTTTTCTTTCAGTCAGCATCAGCACAGGACAGTGGCTGGCCAAAGTCTGGCATGCTCTGTCTATTGGCATTATAAATTCCTTTTGTGGATTGTTGCAGGGAGCCTGGCATATTATTCTGATGGAGGCATTTATGCTGGATGCTGCCCTGATACACAGAGTTCAATAGGAGACTAATCCCATAAATGAAGACAGACTTCAAATGGGTTAGTCACTATGGAAAAGTAAGAATGCGCACATCATTTTTGAAAAAATTGAACCTCAACAGCTTTAAATAACTTGTCTGAGGTCAGAACGAACTGAATTATGAAATAGGGCTAGTGAAGTGTCAACCCTAATTAGGGGTTGTTGTTAAAATTATAGCACCACAGAAGAAAAATACATATTCAAAGAGTTCAGTGATAAATGCTAAACAGCAGAAGCATATTTGGATACTATGATGTTTTGATGATTTTATTAGAGATGAGTTGTGAAGAACAGCTGCTTACAGAATAATTTCATTGACAATTAAGATTATTTCATGCAAGTATCACTGATGCCACAACAAAAGATAACACAGAAGATACAGAGGCTTCTTGCTATGAGGAATTTACAGATAAAATGCTAAAATTAATTTCTAAGTCTCCATTTTTAATTCTGAAAAAAAGTCATATAGAAATAGTCAGTGAGCAAGGGCAGTGTGCTGCGGTAGTTTAAAAGCATTTCAAAGCAGTCTAAGCAATTAACAAAATGTAAAAAATGTCAAATAGCATTTTGCATAGTTCTGTAAATGTACGTTTTCATATTTTATTTTATATTAGGGTTATTTGGAAGAGGCATCACTAAAATACCTGACTTAAATGCTCTTGAATTCTGTGGCATATTTTTTTCCTGGTTTTATATTTGCTGATTTGTACATATAGCTCAGGAATATTTTTGTGAAAACTGAACCGAACATATCTGCTTTGGTGCCCCCGAGCAGCTGATAACCAAACTGTTTCCTCAAGTGTCACATCTTCCTGAAAGCTTCTTCTGCACTGACAGATTCTTTCATTCATTTGTTCGTTCAAAAGATCAATGTTAATCTTCTTTCTTGGGGAGATGAGCAAAGAGATGAGTACAGCTTTGGCAGCCCTTCGAGTGCTGCTGCTCTTGCTCATTTCTATCCCAATACAGGTAAGACCTTGTTTACCAATGTCAATATTACTGACACATCAACCCAGAAGCTTCCCTTGGTAAAATGTTTTTTATTTATATAGATTCACGGTCAATAGAGGTGGGCCGCAGAATTTTTTTTTTTTACTTCTGGATTAAGTCAATCTATGGTGTAAGATTAAGGTCAGATCAGAGCTAGGCTGATAATGAGACGGAAATTTCACGAGATGCTCACATGATATTTGAACCTTATATGAAAAAAAAAATCATTCATCTGCTATTCAAAGATTTTCATATTAAAGACTAGCTCTTTTTCCTCTAAAATAAATTAAAATAAAAGCATCCAAAGCAAACTCAGATGTTTTGTTGACTGATTTTGTTTCTCTCAGTTTGAAAAAGGGAAATGCACTCATAGCTTTAGCTGCTGTCTTTTTTCTTCTATGTTTAGTTATTATGGGGCATTTATGTCTATCGGTGTAAAAGACAGGGTTCACTTTTCATATTGATCCAAAAATTGTTCCTGTATAAACGAGAATTGCTTCATCTCAGCAGACAAATATTTGACGCATTTTAAAATAAGTAGTATTGAAGGGAAGAAGGAAAAAGAGCAAGAGAGCAAGACCTGGTACAAACAGAAACATCTGGAGAGATACCATATTTCTTCCTTAACCTGGCCAGACCCAGGTGACACCTCTCCAATTAGCTATAACAAACCACAGAAAGAAGTCTGGCTTTCAAGCTCACTGGAAAAATTTGGTAATCCAGGCATCCTCTACTACATAGTTTGAAATACAGCTACAAGCTCTTGAGGGTAATTGAGTGTGAAAAGGCAGTCACATCTATCAAGAGCTTGGTTGGGTCACTTTAGGATGCCACACGCTGGCACAGAGCTGGAGTGTTGATTAGCGAACACTGACAGTTGTTACTTAACAACTAGGGCTTTATAATTTAGAAAAAAAAATAACTACATGTCAGTGTTGGATTATGTAAAGCAAACTCTTTAACCTCCGATAGCCACAACAAATTCCTATCCCATGTGATGCAATGGCTTTAACCTTGTCTCAAATGCAAAAGTGATCTAGTTCACATTAATTAAATCATCAATGCCCCACTAATGTGCTAAGCTCCTCACACATTTCGCTGGGTTAAATCTCACCAGACAACACTGCCCTGACAATGTACGAAGTTATTTTGACTTGCTCCTCTTACAGAACCACAGCAAGTCTCTGCTAATAAATGAAACAGGGCTGGGACACAGGCACAGGGAGCTGATCGCGCATGCTGTTAAACTGTTACGCTCCTCCCTGACCATTTTGGGCAACATTCTGACGTTAGCAGAAGCTGGGCTGTGCTTCCAAAGTTCAATCTTCATGTTTTTAAGGGTAAAATGATTTAATGGCAGAGCTACAGGCTATTCTGTACAACAGAATGGTCCCACACTTGTTTAATTTCCTGGTACGGACGTAGCCACAAGGTCTGCCCCTCTCTTCCCCCTCCACAGCTAGCTAGCTAGCTAGTTATTTCTCTTTCCTTTTAAAACCCTCCTTTCGAAACCTCTTCTGAAAATTGCCAAAATATGTGTTACCTGTTCAAAACAGGCTTCAACCCTGGACTCCTCACACTGCGGTGAGATTTCTTAAAACAGTAGAATGAGTATGAACCTGAGTGTAAGGAAACGACCTCAGTTGCTGTCTTCACAAAGGATGCTGTTTGAGACACCAAGCAAATTAATGAGATTGTGGAGTTCTTGTGTAGAACAAGATAAATCTGAAAATAGATTATATTCTTTGTATATTTCTCTTGAATAAAATACATTGTGATATCGATACATATTGACAGCATTAATAATACAGATGTGGTTTTATATTCTGGTATTAAGCAATCCCAATTTTTTTCCCTGATTAGTTATTTTCTGGAAATCAGAAAATATAAAACATAAAATATGGCTTAAACAAACTACACGAAGTATTTTTCAGTTCTGTAACAATCTAAATGGCTGTACGAGGGAGTTTCATAGAATAAAAAGAGATCAATTATCTCCATCACAAGAGAAGCAATAGGACTTCAGTGATCTAAACTCTATTATGCTCTCAAACTTTTGAAAAAAAACTTATATTGCTGGTGAAAGATAATCTAATACTCAGCAGATAGTCCTAGTTGTGGTTTACAGACAATCTATTAAAAACATGCATATTTTTCCAACTCTAAATTTCTCCACCTAAAATTTCAGTGACAGAGGAGGTTTTTTCCCTATTTTGTGTATATGCCACACAATATATTTAACACATTTAGATAACTAAACAAAACGTACTTGTATCTGTTCTAGTCTCTGAGGTGTAAATCCAGAAACTAATAATCCAGCTGTGTGGATTCCCATTGACACTAACAAGACCTAAACCTGCAACCTGGAGAATTGAACTGAACCTTTGCAACAAGAGGAAAGAGATTTCATTTATTTCTAAATTAATTCCTCCACCTCTGGAGGCAGAGGTCTGCACACCATACTTATGCCATGCATCTGGTTGTAAGGCACTCAGTTGCCCTTTGCATTTCTGATTTCTCATTCTTGAGGTTTTGCTCACACAAAGGGAAGAACAAGCAAAGCAGGTTTTCTGTTATCTCTGTATTTTCCAAGTGATGCAAAACAACTGTAGAATAGTGGTTAATCTGCTCCAACGTGTGTAATTTTGCCAATGTGCTGTGATGATACCCTGCAATATTAACTCAGACTATCTTCACATTAATCAAATGTGTCTGAGTCAGACCGCTGCTTAGTTTAGGAAATGGTAAATAATAATAAATACAATAAAAAAGCATGTTTGGACACAGCTCAGACACACAGCAAGAACATGACAGCAATTACTTATCAGCACTTTTACCTACAACTATATGCAAAAGGATTTGTGTTTTATTAGGTATAACAGGTCTTCCAGGAAAGGAGTGAGGCACGCTGACAGCCCGCGCCTGGGAGAGCCCGAGCTGTCCTGGGCATGCCGTGCACGTTCAATGATAAACAGAAGTTTCATTTTCTAGTGCCTGTCAGCCTCAGACCTTTCACAAGCACAGATACTGCTTTTAAGGATAAAACCACAGAACTCTTTAAATGAAAGAAACTGGCTGCCAGTTATACACACTAATTGCTTATCATTAACAGTTTCATTTAAATATTTTATGCTCACAGGAGATAACTGGCAGCTACCTTGCCATCACCATTAGCATCTCTATTAATTCTCTGTCAAGTTTGTTCTGCAATTACAGATTTTCCAGGTAAGCTGATAAGCAACTGAAAGCTCATCAGCTACAGTGAGATTCCTGAGGCATTCTCTTCCAATAATAATGCCAGAAAACAATCCAAAAGGTTAACAAATTCTTAAATTGGGGGGGGGGGGCTTGCATCATCCTTTACTTGAAACAAAAATTGCTTGAATTTTAGGATGTTAAGATTGGAATTAGAATATGACCTTGAAAGAGATAAAAATCTTGCTATTGACTGCATTTATGAAATGGCAAACGACAGACAGAAAAGAATTGGTGGTAGTCAGGTACAAATTTTCTCCTGTTCCTTTCTCTAAAAGTTTGAAATATCTGCAAAATACTAGGTGAAGAGCTTCTTGCTGCGATCTACTCTCATAAAAATTTTGCAAAAAACTTATTGATAAATTACTAATATTTTAAAAATATATTTTAAAAAAAATAAAGCCATGGTATCTCTTGCATTTCTACGCCAATCTTGCTTGGTAATATTTTTGCAATTCCAGCAGGGGAAAAGAAAATCAGAAAAAGCTGAGAGCTTCATATCGTGCTAGCATAGAGCAGGCAAACCAATTTCCAGTAAATAATCAGAACTAGAGATAAAGCTGGCAGGTTGCAGGTTAACCTGATTCACCCTTTTCCCTGTGCTACAGGATGGGAAGGGGGAGTGGGAGAGGAGAGAGAATAGAAAAAGGGTTGCAAAACCCAGGCAAAGACCTGTACATGCTGAGCACCTGGATCTCAGGCAGTCACAGGTGCAAGCTAAACAGTGCTGTGGCTATTTCACAGGCTTCTGAAACACTAATTAACAAAACCTTAAAAGCAAACAAAACCCTGAAGAATAATACATTGCCCCAGATCCAGGGCATTCTTTGACTTGTTTGCATGGGTGTAACTTCTGGATCCCAGTCATTTTCACGATTTCTGTTGATGGTGAAAATAAAATTCCAGTGTATGACTGTTCCATGCCAGTGGGTGCTCTTTGACAGTCAATATTACTTTTCTTTAGAACAATTGTCCTTCAAAACTCTGAAGGGGATACACAACAGAACAGAAACCAATTTGAACTGAAACCAGGAGAGGAAACAGCCGGGACTCCTGGTACCTACGCACACATTAACCTTGTTACAGCTTTTGTCTGACTCACTGATGTTTGACATGTCTTTTCTTACATGCAAGGATTTCTTTATCAGATGTAAATGTGTGTCAGAGAAGTTCTTGGAAACAGGAGCTCAACAGAAGTGCTGCTTTTATGTGTCTGTGCCTTAAGGACATCATTCAATGATCACCTGATTGCACCACCCTGCAGATTAGCATGGTGTCTCCTTTCTTTCAGATGAATTAGTATTTTTGTTGTTTACACGAAATAACATAGAAACAGGTTGTTCCTAGATTCAAAAAAAAAATCTATCTACCTAGAACATTTACAGCTTTTCACCCTCTTCACAAATTATCTGATCAAAAAAACAGGTTATGAGAGATATGCTTTTCACTTTCTTGTTAAAGTAATGTTCATTCATCCCTTTGCAATTTTCCTGCAGTACCAGGAATATAATACAAGAAAAGGAAGGATTGCAGCATGAGTCACAGCTAGCACAGTCTGAAAAAGACAGCAGCTCATGCTTAGGAATTTTCCTTTTGGTTCGAGCATTTGAACTTCATTTATAAACAAACGCAAGAAGATGGAGTTGCCACTTTCTTTCACCTCTGAGGACAAAAGTAAAATCAAAGGCTTTTTCCTTCAGAAAGAGGATAATACTTATACTCCCACTTACTTCTGGTGACCCTTTAAGGAAACTTAATTTGGAATCCTGTCCAGCCAGGAAATGCAGTGCTGTATGGTCACTAACTGGACATTCTGCTTGTTTTTGCCCTCTGAGGCACCAGAGCTTTTCTAGGAAGACAGAACTGCCATGTTGCCTTTTCTTTGGTGATAATTTGGATGTTTTTCCATCTCAATTTTAAGTTAACCTTCCAGAAGACTATTTTAGAAATAAAAGCAAGTTTCTGTGTCTGAAACCTGAGCATTCAGAACTAAAAACCTACTCATTTCTCAAAAGGAAAAATAATTCATGATCTAGTAAAGAATATGCTTTTGAAATTATTCCCTTAATATCCATTATATCTTGTTTGATGACAAATTAATGATAAAAATTTATGTATGAATATCAAGGGGATCATGCAAAATCAGAGGGCTTAATTGTTGCCACTTAGTAAAAGTGCATAATGTGAAGACACAAATTTTGTTATTAGAGACTGAATCACTTTCCATCTCAGCATTCAGATATTTCCTATCCTTAAAAATAATCCTTTGACCTATTTGCTATAATCCTCGTCTCTAGCAACTTCAACTTCATTTAACATCCCGTTGTATCAGCTGCCTTTCTCTACAGAACCTCTCTTGCTCTTTTCTCTCTGACCCATTTTGCACTCTAGCTGATCACAGCAGCCCTGCAGATTTTATTTTCCTGTTACCCCTTCTGTCCCTGCCTTCCTCCATGCTGTACTCTGCTCCTGGCAGTGGTAGTGTGAGGTGCTCTCCATTCAAACCCTAGCAATAAAGATTCTTCTATGGCAAAGCTTGCCAAACTTTAATTTATATAAATATCACTTTATCACTTATAAAGTTTTCAACTAAACCCTATAAATCTTCACCCTGAGAGCTTGTCGACTGTTCAATATAGGCAATGAATCTGTATGCATGCCCATCGTGTTATGCAGCACACTGTCATTGCCTAAGAAATCCAAATAATTGATAACATGTATGAGTTAGATGCTATACTCATTTCTGGCAGGCTGTAGGTACTTGAAGTGTTTTAGTTAGGAGTTTGATTGCTTTGCGTATCTCCTGAAGTCAACAGGGAAAGACGGACAGCACTGGAAATAAATCAACTTAACTTCAGTTTGAATTGTCCCCCAGAGACTCATTCCTGATTTAATGCCTAAATAAGGTAGGATGAATCAGGATTTATGAGACTGTTTGATATCCTAATTGGCAAGTTTGTTGGTGAAATAAATAAATGAAAGATTAGAGTTTGTGTATTTCAGTTCTTGAACCGCCTCACTGTTTCTGAACAGGATGAGCAAACCCTCTGAGTCACTCCTAGTGCCTCAGTAGAAACTCTGCTGACTAACTCAGCAAGATTTACAAAAAAAATTAAATTAAAAAAAAAGTTAGCACAAGTTAGCAGCTAATTGTTGTGACAAATAACCTGCAAAGACATAACAATCACTGAACTACTGATACAAATAGTAGAGCTAGGTGATTTCACTACTAGACTGATAATTCTAGAGACAGAAATAGTTTTTATGCCTAGAAAATTCAATGGGGGAGTAATCTTTCCAGTATATTTTGCATTCAAAATAAATTGTATTTAATTAAAATGTTTTATCAAACTTTGTCAGCTGTAGCCTACCCCAAACACTGAGACAAAACATACTAGATATCTCTCTTTTTTCTTAGAGTTATTTGCAGTTCTTTTGCATATATCCAGAACTGCAGTACTCTAAGGAAGCCCTGTTTCCCACCCAGGGCTGATTCAGAATTTGATGTTCCTCTGCTCTGCTGTAGTGAAGCAGACACGATTGTGTCTTGTTGAGAGTATATTTAACATATATGCACAACACTTAGGGTCTCCAAAGAAGCATGTATGGCCATGTAAGCAAACACAATCCAATTTAAAAGATGGAGTCTTTTTTTTTATAACAATGTCATTGTATTTGGAACACTTACGCAGGGTATACTCAGCTGCCACCTCATCCTAGAAATATGAGGCCCTCACACAGCTCAGGCTTTGCTCACTTCTGAAGTCAAGAGTGTGACATTGGACCAAAAAGAGTGCATGTGAGCAGCAATATCATAACACTCATAATACAGAGTATGACTTGGCGGTAAGCCCAAATTAGGATACATTTCTCAAATGACCTCCTAATTTCCCAGCTGAGAATGGTTTTTCTTTTTTTCTTCTCTGTAAAAGTGCAATTTTTAAAAGTTCAATTTAGAATTCCAGTGGTTTCAGCAGAGAAGCAGCACCAATAATTGTCCTTCCCAACAGAGTTTGTTCTGAAAATATGTCTTTGTTCTAGTGGTAGAAAGCCTGTAGAAGAAAGAAAAAGAGAAATCCAACTAGTAGATCTCTCCTGAGAGGCAAGAGGACTCATCTCTGTTGCTGCTGCCCAGACCATATTGCTGCATGGCAGCGTGAACACTTTTCCTCCTCTGCTCCACTGCAAGTTAAACAGATTAGTATAAACCAGCTTTTTGAAGCCATAATAAAATAAAACAGAAGTCGAGCACTGATTTCGGCTGTATCCAGTTATGTCTTCAACACCTTGCCTATAAAGGGATATCACTTTGCAAACTTAGGAAGCTATCTGTGCGAGTGCGTTACAAGTTATATCACACTACTTGAAACCAGTAAAATGTACAGTGTGTGTCCCTTGGGACTGTAGGCTGATGGCTAGCAGCTAAAAGGTTGTGCTGTGCACACACACACAAAATAAATAGTTTATACATATGTCAATAGAAAGATTAATTGCCCTGAGGCAATAAAACTCTGTGTTGGTTCTATCCCAAACACGACTGTCTACTGTAAAGGCAGTTATAAAATCCAGCAGAGAGTGATGACATGATTGAATTCAAACCAGAGAGTTTAATGGATGAAGTTGCAGTTTGGAACTATAGCTTCCCTAATGTGGAAGAACTAAACACACCTGAGAGCAATTAATCCTCCTGAGCCAACTTTAATTTAATGTCAGAATTAATGCATACTTTGATATTTACTATACCAACACTTAAGCAAGTCCCTGGTGGCAAGATAGCATTTCCAGTCATCAGAAAAATAAGTTTAATGATTCTAAATACTTTCAAGAAGTTGACTGGGTCAGCTAAAAAGTTTAATCTATCTGTGATACATATCACCACAGGACTTAAAAAAAGTCCTCATTGTATCTTTATGAGCCATGTATAATAAAGAAGGGGAGAAAGGGAGGAATTCAAGGTCTTACCTTGATGTCATGGCAAGGAAGAGGGCGACCAGCAGCTTATTCTCCCTCCCCACAAGTTCATTAGTCTTCACTTGTAACTTCCTGTAGAAGAAGATATATTTTTCTGGTGATGGGAAACTACTGTCTTAACCATGTTCTTGTGTATGAAGTATAATGCTTCAGCCCACAGAACAGACTCAACTCAAAGATAATCCCTGTTGGAGCGGGTCCAGAGGAGGGCCATGAAAATGATCAGGGGGCTGGAACACCTCTTATGTGAAGAAAGGCTGAGAGAGTCGGGGTGGTTCAGCATGGAGAAGAGAAGGCTCTGGGGAGACCTTGTTGCAGCCTTTCAATATACAAAGAGGGCTTATAAGAAAGCTGGAGAGAGACTTTTTACCGGGGTGTGTAGTGACAGGACAGGCGTTAAGGGTAGACTTCAATTGGACATGTAGTGGTTTGACCTGGCTGGCAGCTCGGCACCATGCAGCCACTCACTCACCCTCCACCCTCCCAGGCATGGGAGAGAGACTTAAAGGGGTAAACGGAAAAGAGACTTGCGGGTTGAGATGAGAGCAATTTAATAATTAAACTACAATAATATTGAAAATAATAATGATTAATGATGATAATAACAGTAATAATAATATAGAAATACATAAATGAGTGATACACAATGCAACTACTCATCATCTGGTGACCAACGCCCGGCCCACTCCCAGCTAACAATCCTGGCACAGGGAGAGTCCCAAAACTGCAATCCCAGAAGGGAGATAAGAGCCTGGGAGTCTGAGAGACAACTGAAAGAGAGACAACCATGACAGAGAGAGAGCAAACTACGGGGCAGATCCTTACCTATATACTGGGCATGACGTGCATGATATGGAATATATCATAGTCCAATTTGTGTCTCAATCCTAAACCTAAAATGAAATCCTAAGCCAGTAGTTGGGCCTGTGCTCCCTCCCATCTTCTCCTGCACCTGCAGACACTAGCAGAGCAGAGAAGCTCAAAAGTCCTTGACTGTCCTGGCAGCAGCTATAAGCATTGGTATGTTATCAGCCTTCTCCTTGGCACAAATCGAAAACATGGTCTCACATTAACTTCTCTGAAGAAAGTTAACTCCATCCCAGATGAAAGCAGGAAAGGACATAAAGGAGAATTTTTTTTATGAAGAGGGTGGTGAGACACTGGAATAGGTTGCCAAAAGAACTTGTGGATGCCCCGTCATCAGAAGTGTCAGGCTGGACTGGACTTTGAGCAACCTGATCTACTGAAGGTTGTTGGACTAGACGATCTGTAAGGTCCCTTCCACCCCAAACCATTCTGTGATTCTATGAAAGGTCACTGATGCTGATGTAAGTTATACTTCTGGCTTTAGTGCACTTGAAGTGAAGCCTGCATGTCCACTCTTCCTAATGACCTGGAACACTGCCCTCCTGCAGAGATAGGAACAAGCAGCACTCCCTCAAACACTGTCCTCTATACCCCCTCTGGGCAGGATGTGTAAGCTCACAAAATAGACTTCTTTAATAGATAGATTTTGTTCTCTGCCCCTCACACTATAACCATACCTCTCAGTATGTAGATGCTGAAGAAAGGTAACACACGCTTCCAGCAGATCCATGGACTTGGTGCTTCTCCTCTATCCTAGAGAAACTTCCACAAAAGCAGCATCCATTGAAATATTTTTTGAAACTTGACCTTTGCACAGGGACAAAGTCACTGTTAAGTGCTAGAAGTCCCAGTGGTTTTGGGTGGTTTTTGCCACATGCCTCTTTCTTCTTCTGTCCAATTTATGCCTCTAATGAATTCCCGCCTGTAACCGCTCAAGCCTTTCTCTAGTGACTTACACCTGGTTGGAATTTGACATGTGCTAACATCTTTTTTGATCAGGCAGTGAAATGTGTAGCTCTCTGAAGAGCTGAATAAAAAAAATCCTGCATGTGCAGCCTGGTAATACGGCTGGAATAATTCCATCCCGTGTCCAGTAGCCTGCCACTACACAGAAGGTGCACCCGTATCTCTCAGAGCATTTCCTTCAGATTTACCTGCAGAAACACTCCAAAGATAAGTAAAGGAGCAGAAATCATTGTTTTTACAAAGCTTTTGGATTTACAAAGGTATTTCAGTTATATGACAAGTCCTCTTTTGGTCAGCTGAGGAAAGTGAGGCACTCCTGCCTTGACTCAGCTTTCAGACCAGTACAGAAAAGGAGTAATGTCTTTTTGGCACCAGAAAAGTAATGATACAAAGGCTGAGTCCAATGAAGTCAGCAGTGATCCCAGCAACTATTCAGTGTATTGATCTAAAATGGGCTTAAAATATCTTTTTTAAAGGGCATTCTGGATCAGTTATTAAGCATAGCCAAACTGGAGATGCCTGCCTGTGGTATTACTTGCAGCAGTCTTGCAGTCTAGAGTCAGGCATTGCAAGTCTAACAGTTGAATAACATAACACGTGCCTGAGATATGTCACTGAATATATAGAGGATGCCAAATAATCTGTGATCTTCAGCATTAGCACAATACAACAATGCTGTTGCTCTGGTACATGGTATCATTTTCCACGCACGTAGCTAAAAGCCACAGCTCCAGAATGCTCACCTCAATCAAAAAATTAATTACAAATTCATTCTGAAGTTTTACAGTTTTACGTACTGAATCTCTGAATTTGCAGAAACAACCACTTGGCAAAATGGGAGTAGTTTCCTTTTCAGCTTTCAATTTTCAATTAATGTATGGGCAGAAGGATTTCTCTATTCTTGTCTATTCTATCAAATAGGTAGGTCTGAATCACCCTACTTATCTATAAAGTCATTTGCATTTGTTCTTGGCTTGGATTTGAAGTCAGAATCAAAATCCATCTACATTTCCTAACTCCTGGAAAGATTAGAAATATTCAGTTAAACTTTCTGCACTAAGCAAAGTCTTGTTACTGCACGTTGGTCTTTGTCTCTTATTATTTTGGGGAGTAATCAAAATCTGTAAGAATGGCAATAGGTTAAGAGATGAAAGTCAGTCTAATTCATGTGTGATTTTATAAATTGCACAGAGTAAGACTGATCCCAGCAAATCTGCAGTGAAAGCATACAGTAACAAGAAATCTATAGCTCAGATGGTTTGACACACAGAAAGATGTTTTTTGCCTGGCCTGAATAGTGAGGTTTCTGACTAGTTTTGAAATAATGAAAAAAAAATGTATGTATCATACCAGAAATAAGGTTAGATATGTGAAGAATCATTCTGAATCTTGGTAGTTCCCAGCTTCACCCGGAGGTCTCCAGCCCGTAAGTAATCAATGGAAGTCCCATAAATATATAAGAAAACAAAAACTTCACTGGGAAGAGGTGGGAGCTATCCCTCATAGCTCATAACTAAGTCAGGAGTGGCAGACGAAGGTATTGGCCTGATTTTTAGTTGATTTTCCTTTCAGACTTCTCAATAGTGAGGTCATCTGAATGATGAGTAAGATTG
>WKFP01013521.1:228099-240698 GCA_011057875.1 Pterocles orientalis | reverse complement strand
GGTCCCCAAACCTTGTGATGCTGAGCTGATTGGGGAGACATGTCTCTCACAAAGGGCCAGGCTTCCAAGGGGGCTTCCACGTGGTATCTTCTCACCACATAAATGTTCCTCTGTTCTAACACATGCACTTTGCCTGCAGCATCCCGAAACCAGGACCACTTTGGTCATGAGAACTGGGACCACCAGCTGAAGTTAGCTGTGGCCTGGAACAGGGTGGACATTGCTCGGAGTGAGATCTTCACGGACGACCATGAGTGGAAGGTAAGGGAGTACCTGTGCGGCTATGTCTTGGCAGGCTTACAGCTTGGCAGGTCCCACTTGAGGACTGTGGATACTGAAGGCACTATTCACCTCTGCTGTGCCTAGGGAGAGATTTTGAGGGCATTTCTCTTGGACCCTAAACTCCTATCACATCACCAGGAGCTTTTAATCTGTTGTTTCTTTCAAAAGTGCACTCGAACACCCAAAGCAGAGGTGAGCACACCCTGCAAGTCATTTCTTTTAAAGGTCGTGTTTGGTTTATAATTGTTGACAAAGGCGATTAATTGGTGTTTTGTTCAAAACTGGTGTCTTTTAAAGGCAATCCACCAACCTAGAGCCAAAAATACCTCTTGCCAGCTCTCCCCTGTGGTTGCTGCTCATGCCACATTGTCAAATGGCAACTTGTCTCTAAACTCCTCTCACCCAGCCTGGCCCTCTCCAGCCCAAACTTTACCACAGATTCGGGCAGGGAGCAGCACAAGCCAGCTCTACCATCCCACACCTGATCCAGCTGTTGAGAAGTCGAAGCTAAGCAGGGTTCTCCGTCCTTTCTGCTTGGGCTATGGGGCTTGGAAGGGATTTTCCTATTTCATGCGACAGTCAGGATTCCCCCAGCTCACATACCTTTTGTGGGACTGGGAAGGGCTGGTGGGAACCAGGATCCCGAAGAGGAAATATTTGATGGTGTGAAAATGCACAACTTGAACGAGATCCACGCTTTTATTGGGCAGGGAGGACAAGGCAGGTTCTTGGATTAGCCACTGCAGGCCAGGGCTGATACAAGGTGCTGCAGCTCTGGACCCATGTGGCTGGTATGAAAAGCTGAGGCTGAAACCAAGCTGTGGCAGAAGGTCAGCGAGTATCTTTCTGCCAGGACAGACGTGTACCCCACAGACTTTGTTTTCACTTCTGAGCACATGTGAAGGTTGCCTTGGAAAGGAAAACCCCACAAAAGCTAAACTGGGTGACCATTGGGAGTGGCCAGTCTCCCTGCGGCTGAGATCCAGCTGGCAGCACCGTGAGCCTTCAGCTCAAGAGTTGTGCACAGAGGACAAGCCTGTGAGGTCCTGTTCATTTGTATGGTGCATCCTCAAGAGCTGGGGAAAGAGGGTCTCTGCTCTACCCTACCCCATCCCTTCACCCAGCAGCCAAGGGAGCAGTGGGCTTCACTGCTAGAGGAGAGGGTGCACGACTCCAGAAGGGTGTCTCTGGGGAATGTCCCATGAGTTCTGGTACCTCCCAGCTGCTCTGTCATTCCTTGTGTGCTCAGGGATAAAATCTTTCACCCCATCTGAGTGAGGAGCCCTGCTCTGGAGCCATGGAGCCCCTCACCTCTGCCTTTGGTCTGCCAGCCCACAGATCTCCACCCTGTGATGGCAGCCGCCCTGATCTCCAACAAGCCAGAGTTTGTGAAGCTGTTCCTGGAGCAGGGAGTGCGTCTCAAGGAGTTTGTCACCTGGGACACCCTGGTTTACCTCTACGACAACATGGCACCATCCTGCCTGTTCCACAGCAAGCTGCAGAAGGTGCTGCTAGAGGAGAGGGAGCACACAGCTGGCTCCAAAATGCCAAGAATCCAACTGCACCACGTCTCCCAAGTGCTGCGGGAGCTCCTGGGCAGCTCCACGCAGCCTCTCTACCCCAAGCCCAAGCACACGGAGCGGCCCCGGCTCTCCATCCCCGTCCCGCACATCAAGCTGAATGTACGCATCTCCAGGTGACGTGGTGGCAGGGTAGGGAGGGGGATGTTGGCTCAAGAAACCATCCTGGAGGCTGCAGCTGGGTGTCTGTCTTCTTGCCTGCTCAAGAATCCCACTTAAAGTCCCTTAAAGCCCTGCCTAAGTCATCTTGATCAGAGGCTGGAGCAGCTCCCGTGCAAGGACAGGCTGAGAGAGTTGGGGGTGTGCAGCCTGGAGAAGAGAAGGCTCCGGGGAGACCTTCCAGCAGCTCCCAGTGCTGAAAGAGGGCTACAGGAGAGATGGGGGGGCTCTGGATCAGGGGGTAGAGTGACAGGATGAGTGGTAATGGGTTTCAAGCTGAAAGAGGGGAGATTTAGGTGAGATATTAGGAAGAAATGTTTCCTGTGCAGGTGGTGAAGCAGTGGCCCGGGTTGCCCAGAGAACCTGTGGATGCCCCATCCCTGGAGGGGGTTCAAGGCCAGGCTGGATGAGGCTTTGAGCAACCTGGGCTAGTGGGAGGTGTCCCTGCCCATGGCAGGGGGTGGGACTGGATGATCTCTAAGGTCCCTTCCAACCCAAACCGTCTGTCTATGATCTGCCCCACATTCAAGGTGTGAATCCCACAGTCCAACACATTGCTGGGTGACTCTGAAAGGCAGGACCCGGTGGGGTGGGTGCACTGGGCAGGATGGGCACATCTCCACAGAATCATGCCCCTGGAAAAAGTGGCATTTCCAGGACGAATCCAGTCTTGTCCAGCCCACTACCTGCAGCAAAAGCCCTCCCGTGGGTGGTGGAGGCAGGCAGCCAGGGTTGGGGGGTGGCTCTGTGCTGGAGCCTGCTCTCTGCAGCTGTGTCTTGGCAGGAGAGCTGGTCTGACCATTGCACGATTTGAAGGTTCAGGGGTCAAGTCTCCGGTCCCTCTACAAGCGCTCTGCCGGCCGAGTCACCTTCACCATGGATCCAGTCTGTGACCTTCTTATCTGGGCTGTGGTCCAGAACCGCAAGGAGCTGGCAGAGATCATCTGGGCCCAGGTATCACAGCCCAGAGCTGTCAGTCCCCACTGAGAGGCTCAGATGGAGCCAAACCTCCCAGCCCCCAGAGGAAAGATTGTACCTGATGGTATTTGGCTCACAGCAGTGCCCGAGCCTTTACCCCCAGATGAATGGGAGCCAGCTAGAGATCTTGCAGACAGTTGGTGTTCATCCCCAGGCACACACCGTGATGTCAGATCCTTCCCCTGCTCTTCCTTGCAAAGGCTGAGGGAGGGCTCCGCACACCGCAGGCAGGACACGGGGGCACAGCAACCAGGCTGCACAAGGCTTCCACCCATCAACAGCATCCCCAGGGCAAGCGGCAGTGTGGCCAGTGGCATGGCGAGTGCTGTGCAGAGCCATGGGGTCACACCACCCCATCACCCAAGGAGAGTCAGGGTGTCCCCAGATGCCCCATGACAGTGGGTCACCTACTGCCCCTGCACCCAGAGGGGACCACAGCTCAGCCCTTGTCACAGCAAGCCAGGGAGGGGCTCAGCAGGACCACCGGGACATGCAAGATAAGGCCCCACGCTCTCTTCTGCTCCAGAGCCAGGACTGCATGGCGGCTGCTCTGGCCTGCAGCAAAATCCTGAAGGAGCTGGCCAAGGAGGAGGAAGACACAGACACCACCGATGACATGCTGGCGCTGTCCGAGCAGTATGAGCAGAAGGCCATCGGTGAGCGGGAGGGACCAGCATCCCAGAATTGCTCTCATGCCCTGCAGGGCTGGCTGGCTTTGCCTAGGAGGTGTCTGGTGTGATGGGTGGGGTGGGTGGTGCCATACCAGGGGTCCCCTCGTCACAGTGGGGGGTTGTGGTGCTGAGAGGGCTGTGACCGGCTGGTGGTGGGAATGCAGAGGGTGCTGTGCTGCAACTGCCAGATCCTGCTACAAAGGGTGACTCTGCAGGCGCCATGCTGGGCACCGAGCTGGCCCCAGGGCTCAGCCTCGTCCCCCTGGTCCGTGCCTGGCCAGGTGTGTTCACAGAGTGCTACCGCAAGGATGAAGAGAGAGCCCAGAAGCTCCTCACCCGCGTCTCTGAGGCCTGGGGGAAGACAACCTGTCTGCAGTTGGCGCTGGAGGCCAAGAACATGAATTTTGTGTCCCATGGGGGTGTCCAGGTGGGTTCCCAGCAGCAGTGCTTGAAGGGGAAGTGCCCAAGTGTCCCCTGCCCCAGATCCAGGGTTCCTTGGTGGCAGCAGTAGGGCTCTGCCCTGCAGTCCTGCTCTGATGTGGGGTCCTTCTGTAACCAGTCCTCTTCTTCCTCCCTCCTCACAGGCCTTTCTAACCAAAGTCTGGTGGGGGAAGATGTGTGTGGACAATGGGCTTTGGCGGGTGATCGCGTGCATGCTGTTCTTCCCGCTTCTCTACACCAGCCTCATCACCTTCAGGTACTTCTCACAGCTGGGGCGTAGGTGCACCCATGGCTAGGAGGAGCCACCGTGGCATCTCCCTGGGCAGCTGAGCCCCATTTCCACCCCGGTTCCGTGTAGGGAGAAGAGGCTGCAGCCTGCGGGCTGCCTGCCACGCCTCCGAGCCTTCTTCACGGCGCCCGTCGTCATCTTCCACATGAACATCCTCTCCTACTTCACCTTCCTCCTGCTCTTTGCCTACGTCCTGATGGTTGACTTCCAGCCCTCACCGTCCTGGCGAGAGTACCTCATCTACTTCTGGCTCTTCTCCCTGGTGTGCGAGGAGACCCGGCAGGTATGGGGCAGGCAGAGCAGAGGTGGCAAGAAGATCCAGGCTGGCAAGGGAGAGACACCCCTTGGGAAGGTGCTGTGTAGCTCATGTTCCCATGCTGCTTCTCATGTCACCATCCATTTGGAGAAGTCCCAGCAGCAGGGACTGCTGAATCCCCCCACCTCTGAGGTCAGAGAATCTCTTTGGCTGCAACTGGCCAGGCCCTGCAGAAAGACATGCTGGTCTGAGCTGAGAACGTCAGGAGATGGAGGGATCATCTCTTTCCTTGGGTATTTATTCCCAAAAGTATTTCCAGGCTTTGCTTTACATTTGATTTTTTTTCAGCTTCTGTTTCAACATCTCATTGCCTTTCTTCACCAGACTAAAGAGCCCCACGTCCCAGGTATCTCTCCCTGTAATCTTGCCCCTATAGAAAAACCTGTAGGCTCAGGTCAACTTTGGGTAAGCAAGAGGGTCTGGTGATGGGCAGCAGGTCTGTGCGGTCCCTCCCCTCTCCAAGGCACATGAGTATCTTACAAGGCTTTCATTGAAACACCAACCCTTCTTTTCTTCCCACCAGCTGTTGGATGATCCAGATGGATTTGGGGTTGTGAAAATGGTTTCCCTGTACTTCAAGGACTTCTGGAATAAGTTAGACGTCTGCGCCATCCTAGTCTTTATCACAGGGTTGACTTGCAGGTGAGTTGCGGAGCTGCCTGCCCCGGGAACACATAGGCTCAAGCTCCAGCTGTGGGCTACAAAACTAGTGTGAGAATTGTGTGGGTTTTTTAATTGCAATTTCTTCTTCCAAAGGCCAGTGAAGATTTTTGTGGTCATTAGATTAATTCTGACCAACTCCCCTCTGCTTTCAGTTGCTTTTAGGAGAGATGTTTTTCACGCCGCAGCTCTCATGCAGCACCCCGGGGAAGCTCACGGGTATTCCAGAAATGTCATGCTGAGATGTTTCCTTTCCTCTCTTCTGTGCCCAGGCTGATCCCATCAACTTTATATCCCGGGCGCATCATCCTGTCACTGGCTTTTATCATTTTTTGCCTGCGTCTGATGCACATTTTCACAGTCAGCAAAACGCTGGGGCCCAAGATCATCATTGTGAAGCGCATGGTGAGAGCTCCCCTCTGCCCTGCCAGGGTGACCGGCTCGAGCAGCCAGATGCCTGCACGGGATGGATGTGCCACCTGTGTTCTCCTCTCCTGGACTGGAGTTTGCTCCAGGACACAGTTTCGCTTCCCCTCTGTCTTTGCAGATGAAGGATGTCTTCTTCTTCCTCTTCCTGCTCGCGGTGTGGGTGGTGTCCTTTGGCGTTGCCAAGCAGGCCATCCTGATCCACAACGAGGAACGGGTGGAGTGGCTTTTCCGTGGCGTGGTCTACCACTCCTACCTGACCATCTTTGGGCAGATTCCCTCCTACATCGACGGTAAGGGACACTGGCTTGTGACAGTGCATGGCATGAGCAGAGTGGCTGCAACAAGGCTGTCGCCACAGCCTGCCTCGCTCCCGCAGTGTTGGCCCATGGAAGTGCTGCACAGGGCTCTTCTCCAAGCATGACAGAAGGCCAGGAGGGACCGGTGACAAGGGGTGGGAATGGAGCCTTACTCTGGGACACTGGGAGCGTTGTCACGATTGCAAACCCAGGGACTGCCCCTGCACAAGCTGTCAAGAGAGCACACTACAGCAAGGGCACAGGAGCGGGAGCCAATCCAGCTCGGTGCCACCACTGCAAAGCTGGTGGCAGTGAGCAGAGTCCTTGGGATGATGCAGATCGAGATTGAATCCCTGCCTCTTGCTAAGCTCCCTTGACAAGGCACTGCAAGGTTGGGCTGCAGGAGTCGTACCGTGCTCTCTTGCAGGGGTCAACTTCAACATTGACCAGTGCAGCCCCAATGGCACCGACCCCTACAAGCCCAAGTGCCCAGAGACAAACGAGGACAACAAGAAACCCATCTTTCCAGAGTGGCTGACGGTCATCTTACTGTGCCTATACCTCCTCTTCACCAACATCCTCCTCCTCAACCTCCTCATTGCCATGTTCAAGTGAGTTTGACCTGGCCCCGTGCTCCTGACAGTGACTCGAGCTGGCTTCGCTTGCAGGCTTGGCCACGGCCAGGGCACCGCATGCTGGGAAAGCACACGGAGGGTCCTGGGGCTGACTGGAGCACTGGAGCGCTTTGCAGGGCTTATAGATATGGTAGAAGTAGCGGGTGCAGGCCAGGGCTGATCAGAGAGCTGGGTAGGAGCTGGGGCACCATACAGACATGACGTGTCCCCTCATCCCCACGGCACGGCTGACACCTGGGCTGTGCCCCAGCTACACCTTCCAGCAGGTCCAGGAGCACACGGACCAGATCTGGAAGTTCCAGCGGCACGACCTGATCGAGGAGTACCACGGCCGCCCACCCGCACCTCCGCCTTTCATCCTCCTCAACCACCTGCAGATCCTGGTCCGGCGAGGGTTGCTCTGCCAACCCCCCACGCGCCACAAACAGCTCAGTGAGGACCAACATCTCCCCTCCTGCCTTTTGCCCCCTCCCCAGGGCATGGCACCATGCACCAAGGCACGAGGCTTGGTGCCAGGGCTGCAGCGGTGGGGTTGGGATGCCTGGGGATCTGACAGCACTGCTGTCCCCTTCCTCTGTCAGAAGAGAAGCTGGAGAAGAATGAAGAAGCTGCTCTCCTCAATTGGGAGATGTACTTGAAGGAGAACTACCTGCAGCACCAGCAGTGCCAGGAGAAGCAGAACACAGAGCAGAAGATCCGAGACATTGCACAGAGGTACCTGAGATGGGGACATCCTTCTGTCCTCCAGTGTCCTGGGCAGGTAAGAGCTGGGATTAGCGCAGGGGTGGCTGCTGAGGAGGTTCTTCTCTGCACTGTCCCTCCAGGGTTGACCTACTGGCAGAGCTGCTGAACCTGGACCAGGTGAAGAGGACAGGGCTGGTGGAGCAGAGACTGGCCTCTCTGGAAGACCAGGTGAGACAAAAGCTGAGCAACCACCTAAGAAAGGTGGAGTTTTCCAGGGGCTGAGTCAGTGGACCCAGCACACAAGAGAAAGTCCCTCTGAATCATCCCCTTCACACAGGTTGAGGTTCCTTGCCAAAACCATAACATTCAAGAGGAAAAAGTTCATGGGACATGTTCTGTTTGACTCCAAAGGTGGGAAGTGATGGGGTGAGCCCCTGCCTCCACTGGTCAGCCAAGCAGTTAAATCTGACCCAGCCCTTCTCCTTGGCCTGAAAGGACCCTCCAGACCTTCTGGACACGGAGGGACTCTGTGAGGTGCCTGGGGAGCCTCAGTGAGCCCTGGCATCTTCTCTCTGGGATGGCTGCAGCACAGCTGCTGTTTCCACATCCGTTTCCACCTGCTCTGGAAAAAAAAAAAAAAAAGTTTCCCCGGAGGTGGTTTTCCAAGCTGAGCACCAGGGCGTAGCAAGGATGGCTGCAGCCCTGGGGGATGAGCAGCCAGGAGCCGAGGGCAGTGGTGCCTCCTGCCAGGGCTGTGTCCCTGGGAGTGAGTGGGACAGCTGGGATCTGGGGGGGACTGACGTGCGCCGGTCCCACACAGGTACATCAGAGTGCCCAGGCGCTGAGGTGGATCATGCAGGCGCTGCGAGGCAATGGCTTTGGCTCCAGTGAGGATGTGCCACCCATGGGTAAGCCGAGCCCGTTTCCACCCCAGCAGCACTGGGGAAACCTGGAGCCCTGCACTGGCACCTGTGGGGCTGCAGACCAGGGCTGAGCGAGGCTGTTAAGCAGCAAGGCAGAGGCTTCTTTGCCCCAAGGGAGGTTTGGGGGCTCTGCGAGGCTGTCCAGCCCCTCCTGCAGCCATCCCACCCTCACTTCAGAGCCCTCCCTGGGGCCCATGGCTGAGGTTTCCCATTGCAGCATCCCTGGGGGAGTTCCTGCTGGAAGGGAGGCTGGGAGCCAGCCCCCCAGGGAACATCAGCATTCCCATGGAGATACCCAGCCAGTCCCTCAGCAGAGTCACGGGTCCACAGCATGGGACTCAGCACCCTGCTTTGCACAGCCTCATTGTCTGTGTCTGCCTTGCAGGTTCCAGCAAAGCCTCAGAGACAAAGGAGGTTGACCTGGAGGGGAAGCCCGAAGACAGCCATTCCCTGTACCATGTGCTTGCCCGAACCCTCCAGTACCCGGGGTCTCACACCCTCCGCTTCCCTGTGCCGGATGAGAAGGTGCCCTGGGAGGTAGGAGCTGTGACCCTGGGCAGCCGGGCTTGGGGGGGACATCACCACGGCAGTGGGAAGAGGAACAGATGCATTGTCACACCGGTGTCACACTTGGGAGCTCCTGTTTTTCCCAGCCCTGGGACAAGGGGCTTCCCAGAGCAGCTGCTCTGAGGCCCTCCCAAGGACAGGAGAGGTGACCAGGCATGATTGCTGCTGGGATCTGCAGTGCTAGGGATGCCTGGGGATGCTGGGTTGGGAGACAGAGGGGACAAACACCCGCCTCTGCAGTTCCTGAATCAGGGCTGGCTCAGGATCACTGACACTCGTGTCAGTGAGAGGAACCAACCCTCCAGCCAAGACTTGGAGCCCTACCTGCCTTGGGGAATGATGCCATGAGCTGGGCAGAAGGAAGGGACTGAGGCAGAAAGTGTCCCTGGGGGTTCCAGTCCCTGCCTGCCACCTGAGCAGGGATGCAAGGGGGAGCTGACATAGCCATCTGCTCTGCAGGTGGATTTCTCACTCTATGATCCTCCCACCTACTCGGCAGACCACAAGGACATGGCAGTGCAGGACCCCTTCAGCCCGTGAGTGTCCCCCCATGACTCCCCACTCCTCTGCCCCTTGCCCTGGGTGGCACCACCAGCCCTCGCTGCTGGGCTGCCTCCCATCCCCCAGCTCTCTGGAGTCTCTCCTGAAGATCAACTACAACACCATGGACGGGCTGATCGACCGGCAGAGCTTCCACGGCCTCTACGCCGTGCAGGATGGGCTGCCGCTGTGAGTGCACCCACTGTGGGGATAGATGGGTTCTGGGAGCTGGGGTGCCTGGGCTGCAGACAAAGTACTGGGGAGATGGAGAATCCAGGGGGGCCTGGGCGCATCCATCCCCTTCCCGCTTCCCTATGGCTAATGGTGTGGCAGGGATAATGGCATGTGTGTAGTCCTCTGGAGTGCCCCCATAAAAAAAACACCCTCAGCACCCCAGAAAAGGTGCCGTACAGTGGTGGGAGATTTGGGGAGCGGTGTAGTGGTGCGCAGAGGGACCCTGGTGCCATCCCAGCCTGCTCTCTCTCTCCCTGCCAGGAACCCCATGGGCAGAACAGGGCTGCAAGGCCGTGGGAGACTGCACTGCTTCGGACCCAACCATGCCCTGCATCCCGTTGTGACCCGGTGAGTGGGTGGGGACAGAGAGGTGTCCTGGCTCCGGGACAGGGCTAGGGAGGTGGAATGGAGGAGAGGGGCATGAAGCCATCCCAGAGAGCCTGGGACCTGGCAAAACCCACCGCTGCCCGTTTAACCACTGCTGGGCAGGGGGGAGCTGAGTCCAGCGGAGGCATAACAGGGGCCTCTCTCACAGCTGGAGGAGGAATTTGGATGGGTCCATTATAAGGAAGAGCCTGAAGAAGATGCTGGAAGTCCTGGTAGCCCAGTACCCACTGTCGGATGTGTGGGCTCTGCCTGGGGTAAGAATTGGTGGAAATCAGTTGGCTCAGAAGGGGCTGGGGACGTGGGGCTGGCCTGGCACAGTGGCTGGGTGCCCTGTAGAAAAGGGAGAAACCTCCTTCTCCTTCCTCCTCCTCCTCCTGCTCCTCCTCCTCCAGCAGGAGAGGGATGGAAAGAGGCACCACCACTGCTTGCTTCTCACACCAGAGCTTGTAGCATCTTCTGTAGTGGTGGGAACTGCCTGATGGCCAAGCTGGTGGCAGGGTGGGAGGCTGGGCTGGTGGCACTCCCCATGGCTGACATCTGCTTTGGCACAGGGGTCACTGGAGCCAGGTGAGACACTGCCACTGAAGCTCAAGTGGATCCTGCGCCGGGAGTTCTGGCCCCAGTTCCAGAATTTGCTGAAACAAGGCACTGAGGTGGGGGGCGCGTGCGTGTCCCAGCGGTACGGGGCCATGCAGGCACCACCCCAGTGCCAGGGCACACAGGTGTCATGGCATCGCTGCAGTGCAGGGACGTGGGGGCATCGTGGTGGCACCAAGGCACATGGGGTGTCCCCAGGGTACAGGGGCAGAGTGCATCACCCCTTGGCCACTGCTCCCGCCAGGGAGGGATGGTTGGGGAGTGCATGTAATGGGGGGACATGCTGTAGTGGCCTCACATTGTGCAGGGGACTGGAAGGCAGCCCGGGGACCCTGGGGATGGGCTGCACATACCAGTGTCTCTGCCTGCTGCCATCCAGGGCTCCAGCTTCAGTGGGAACAGGTCACTGGTCTCCAGCGGAGCAGAGGATCTGGGGGGCAATGGCCCACCACCCCCCAGGGCCTCTCGGTGCCCTCGGAGAGGTGACGAGGGCTCTGCTAACGTGACATGACTTCACTGTGCCCAGATACACAAGGGGTACCTGGACGACCCCCGCAACACGGATAACGCCTGGATCGAGACGGTCGCCATCAGCGTGCACTTTGACAATCAGAACGATGTGGAAATGAAGCAACTGAATTCGGTATGGGTCCCTCGCCTCCGCAGCTCCCTGACCCGGCTCTCAGCGGGCTTGGGACACAGGAGCCAGATCTCCAGAGACAGATCTCACCCTCATCAGGAGTGGGCTTCTCCAGCTGCGTGTAGTGGAGGAAGAACACGGGGATGAAGATGGGGTGGCACTGCACTGGGGGCCCCAAAAAGAAAGGGCTGGGGGGTGGAGGTGCTGTTGAGGATGGCTGGCATGGTCCTGTTCCAGTGATGGCTCTGGTCCCATTCCAGTTCCTCCAGGGCTGTGATCCAGAGCTGTGCATCCGCTGGCAGGTGCTGGACAAGAGGATCCCCCTGCACGCCAACCACAAGGAGCTCCTGCGCAAGGTCTCGACCCTTCTCGGCGCCTACTACTGAGTCCTCGAGCACAAGCCAGGGCTCCTGCTGCCCCATCCCAGGCTCCGGTTGGGACCTGCATCTCTACCACCACTCACCCATGAGACCACAGGCAGCTCCTGGAGACTTTGGTCGCCTCTCTGAATGTCCATTGCAGGTCTCTGGGAGGAAAACCGTCACCTCCCCAGCAGCCGGGGACAAGAGCTGCCTGGGTAGTGCCTATGCAGCATCCTGGTCACCAGAGCCACCATGCTCAGCCCCAGCTCATCTCGTGGTGCCACCACATCAGCCACAGCACTAGCCCAGGACTTGGGCCAAGCAGAGCAATGGGGCTGTTCCTGCAAGGTGGTCCTGCTCTCAGCTCCCACCTGCTCTTTGCTTTGGTGTGGGCACCAAAGACTTGCCAGCCCCAGCACCCCCTCCGCCACTGTTATCCCTTGGGCACCGCTGCCCCACAGGTCCTGAGCTGAGCCCTGGTACTCCTGGATGATTGCTCTGGAGAAGGTGTTAGGGTCTTTTGTACCGCCCTGCAAGTGGCTCCTGTGGCAGCTGTCCCCAGATCTCTGGTTGCCTCAGACCCAAAGCCGTGGTCCTAAGCTGTGATCCAGCACTTCTGAAGGCATGAGCAGCTCTTGGCTCTTATCCCTTAGGGAAGGGATGCCATCCAGAGGGACCGTGACAGGCTTGAGACATGGGCCCAAACCTCATAAGGTTCAACAAGGCCAAGTGCAAGGTCCTGCACCTGGGTTGGGGAAATCCCAAGCACAAATACAGGCTGGGAGGAGAATGGATTCAGAGCAGCCCTGATGAGAAGGACTCTGGGGTGTTGGTTGATGAGAAGCTCAACATGAGCCGGCAGTGTCCTGGGTGGCATCACCACCAGAGTGACCAGAAGGGTGAGGGAGGGGATTCTCCCCCTCTGCTCC
>WKFP01013521.1:198352-216871 GCA_011057875.1 Pterocles orientalis | reverse complement strand
GGGTTCCGCCCGTCCCGGGCCCCGCCGCGAGCCGCCGCCGCAGCAACAGGTGGGGCCGGGGCCGGTCGCGGCCGAGCCGCCGCAGCAGCCGGAGCTGGACCGAAGCGGAGCGGAGCCGGTAAGGGTCCCCCCGGGACTCCGGGACGGCGGCGGGGGGGGGCTAGTTCTGCTGCGCCAGGCCCGGGAGGTCTCGGCTCCCCTCGGCTGCGGGGGTGGGATGGGGCTGCGGCCCCCGCGGAGCCCTTCCCGGGATGGGAACGGGCTCGGGAAAGCCACGGGAACCAGCAGCACACGGGAACCTTGCCCCCTCCTCCCCGGCCCCCCGAGAGACCCGGCTGGCAGCCCCCATTAGCGTTCGTAGGGCCAGAGGGATTCCTGGGCGGCGTGATTTAATGTCCCATGGAAAAGTCCAGTGCACAGCCCCACAGCAGGTCCCCGGCAGCATCCCTGAGGAATGAGCGGCCCCTGGGTGGTACCCTGAGGATGCTCAGCCCCTGAGGATGCTCAGCCCCGCGACACACTGGTACCCGAAGGCTGCTGTTACCAGAGGGATGCCATTAGCAGAAGGATGCTGGTACCAGAGGGATAACGACTTAGTGCCCAGCTGGTCTCCTAATGAGATCACCACAATTTCATTCCCAGGTGAAAGGCTCCCTGGGCCTGCTAGTGTCCCACCCCCCAACTTTCCCCTCCGTGGGGATCTCTGCCCCCCCAGACTGACCAAGGCAGCAGGAGAGGTGCGAGCAGCACCAAGGGGCAGAGGGAAGGCGGCCCGCTGGGGGAGGCTCTTGGGGTTCCCAAGTCACCCCCTTTACTGTGACAGTGGCTCCTCTATTAAGCTCCAGCTCCTGGAGTCAGGCTGTTAAACCATGCTGCTTGTTTACTTTTAAAAAAATGAAGTCACCTCCAAACCCCTCCTTGACAAAACCCTTCGAAACGTGACTTGTACTGGCTCATGGACCAGCTGGGGAAACCAAAAAAACCTCCACCTCTTGTTATTTAAAAACCCGGTGATGATTAAGGCAGTCTGATGATCCAGGGAGTTTGACTCATCTGTTTTTTTTTAACACTCGAGGTTGGTGCGACAGGAATTTGCTGCCGCTCTTCTCCAGCAGCAAATCACTGCATCCCACACGGAAACTGGCAGCAGGCTGGGGCAGAGGCTCGACACTCCCACCCTGCAGCACCCTTTGCCCGCTTGGGTGGTCTGTGCAGAGAGCTGGCAGGGGGGGTGGGGGGTTAGTCTCTATGTCCAGGTATAATTAAGCCAAATTAATCTGTGCTGGAAAAGATGGCAGCCAGTATCATCCTACCCTTGTTTTCTGGGCTCCTGAGCCCAGCCTCTCCCCGCTTTGCCAGGGCACATTCCACATGAGCTGTAAGCAGCGTTCCAGGAAATAATGCCATGTCACACCCCCTCCACCCACCGCTTTCCTCCAGCCATGGCAGAGGCTTTGCGGGAGCGCAGAAGAGCCGCTTTGCTGCCAGGGAGCTGCTGCAGCCACGGCAGAACTGTCAGCAGCCATGCCGAACCGCCTGGGTGCAAGATGACCATCACAACCACACCGGCAGCCAGCGTCACTTTCTTTTGTCTCCTGCTGTGCGTCCCCTGGGGCAGCTCTTGCCCTCCAAGCTGCCAGTGCACGGAGCGGGCAGGGGCGAAGGCCGTCCTCTGCAGCTCCCGGCATTTGGAGGAGATCCCAAAGGACATCCCCAGGGACGCGGTGTTCCTCAAGCTGGATGCTAACAGCATCACCAGGATTCCCAGCAACGCCTTCAGGCACCTCTCCCACCTGGAGGAACTCGATCTTTCCAGGAACGCCATCGAGAAGATCGACAGGGCGGCTTTCAAAGGGGTGGCTGCCGGGCTGCGGACCCTCGACCTCTCCAGCAACCGCATCCGTAGCATCCCCAAGGAAGCCTTGCTAGCACTCAATGCCAAGCTCCGGCTGGCCAACAACCCCTGGCACTGTGAATGTGCCTTGCAGGAGGTGTTGTGGGAGGCACGGTTGGACCCCGACTCCGTCCAGGACATCACCTGCCACACGGCCCCACAGGAAGAATACGTGGGCAAACCACTGCTCCAGGTCCTGGATGCTGGCGTCAACTTCTGCAGCGTGCGTCAGAGGACCATGGACGTGGCCATGTTCATCACCATGTTCGGCTGGTTCGCCATGGTTATCGTCTACGTGATCTGCTATGTCCGGCACAATCGCGAGGATGCCTGCAAGCACGTGGAGTACCTGAAGTCGCTGCCGAGCACCCAGGGCCACACAGAGACTACCAGCACCGCCCTGTAGCGCAGGATTGGGGCACCCCATTCCCAGCTTCTTTGCAGGGAGCCAGCAGCAACCTGATGGGCTTCAAAGCTTCTCGGTGGGATTTTCCCAGTGCTTCCTCCAGTCCTGCAAATGACTGCCACTGACTTCACCCCTTCCCCAGCAATGCTGGACCGACCGTGAGCAAATGATGGGGGGAAGGGATGCTGGGGACACACCATGCGGACCTGCCTATGGAGCCCGGGTTCCCAAGGAGGAATCCCCCCAGCCCCCAGACCCCTTCTCCCCTGCCAGAGCCGGGGTCGCAAGGAAAGCAGCTCCAGTGACGTGCTAACAGTCCATGTGGTTTGGCAAGAATAAGCCCCTGGGGGTGGGACAGATGAGGGTAGGGGCAGAGGGATGGGGGGTTCTGGGCAGCAGGGTCACCCTGTCCAAGGAGGGCAGTGGTGCTTGAGAGGGTTGTGCTTGTCCTCATTGTCTCAGACAAGCCCAAATTCAATGTCCCCGCTAGACTCCCCTCAGGTTCCATCCCCTCCGCCCCTCGAGCAGGGGCCAGCTGGCCGAACGGTGCCTCTGCATCTCATCTGGTACGTCTCGCCTTATCTCGCCTTTCCTCGGGGCCAAATTAAAGATGCTGCTCGTGGCTCAGTGCAACGGAAGCAAATCGAGCTCTGCCTTGTTTCACAAGCAAAAGAAATTCTCCTTCCCGGCAGGGCTGGGGGAGAAGGAAGATCTCAGGGGATCTCCCAGACCCCTGGGGGGCTCAGGCTGTGCTCCCCCAGCCCTTTGTCAGGGGGCTGGCACCTCAAGCAGGCTCCCCAGCACTGGGGGAAACCCAACAAGAAACCTGGGGCCAGGGAAGACTGAGCAATGCTCTGGGCCAGTCAGGAGAGGCAGAGGGTCCTGGGTGGAGGGAGGCAGAGGGGTAACCACACCCCACCACCCCGCTGGCCTCAGGGTCACCTCAGACTCACAGACCACCAACATGGCCCTGTCTTGCTCGGGGGAGGCTTGTTGAATGGAGGGAAGGCTCTGCCATGGGTGCACGTGGGACAAAGTCTGGGTGCACACAGTTTATTAGAGCTCTGGTTAAGCAAAAGAGTCCCCTGGCCAAAGGCGAGGAAAAGAAAAGAGGCCATAGTGTCACCTGGAGCAGTTTGGGGGCTTTCCCACGGTTGCTGGATTGGTCCCAATGCACAGCAGGTTTGCTCCGGAGTTGCTAACCTCATGCAAAGGGGCGCAAGGACCAGCATCAGTCCTTGGACTCACCTATGGATTTGCATAACACACATCTGTCACTCTGTGAGGCCATGGCAAAGCAGGAGGGTGGGCAGGTGCCCACGGCAGTGTGATGGGGTGGCGAGGCCACTGGAGATGGACACGAAGCATGGCGTGCGATGTTGAACCAGCCAGGTCCTCAGCAGCACTGCAGCCCCAGGCACTGGGCAGCCAGAGCCAAGCCCAAAGCCACCTTTTCCCCCCCATTTCTCACACGCTGTTTCCTCCCCGCTGCCACGCACCCACCCTGGCAGCACACGCTCTGCTCAGTCTCTCTTCCCTGGCTTTGCATGAGCTCTGGATGCAAACAACAAGCTCTTGGTCCCTCCAGAGACTGGAGGACCCAGAGGACTGTGCCCCTCCTTGGAAAGTGCCAAGCGCTGGGGTCCTGGCGAGCCCGGGGAAGCGTCTGGACTCCAGGCACCCTGGGTAGGACGTGGTTCTGGAGTGTGGCAGGAGACCGTGCCCAGGAGAAATGGCAGAAAAGCAGGGGGGCAGCGCCTCTGCCAGCCCCCTGACAAGGCTGCAGGGAGCCCTGGAGCTCCTCTCCTTCTCCTCCTCCTCCCCATCCATCACAACGGGGCCGATGCTGTGGCTGTCCCTGGGTGCTGTGGTCCATCTTCACCTCAATGCCCAGCTTGCCCCAATCCCGGTGATGAGCTGAGCATGTCTCAGCCACTTCAGGTGGTTTTCAGCTTGAGCACCTTGGAAAGTGGCTCCTTGGCACTGGAGTAGAGGAGGTAGGAGCCCTCAGCAGTGTGAAATGCCTCCCAGTCTCGACAGCCAACAGTGGGGAGGTGGTGAGCCGCCACGAAGCCTTCGTAGCCTTGCCACCTGCGTAGGGAGGGCAGTTAGGTCTTGGGGCACAAGCTGGGCACCTGAAAAAGGGTCAGGAAAGCCGAGCCATGGGGCTGGCATCTCCCACCTCCCCACTGTGGTTCAGGGTGGGATGTCCCTCCCTGAGGTTTCTTGTTCCTGCCCAGAAACCTCTCCAGGAACAGGGAGCACTCCTGTCCATCTCCCCTGGGCAGATGCACCAGCATCCACAGAGGTTGCCCCTGTGCCGGGCTCCCAGCAGGGTCATTCCTGCTGGGAACAATCCCTCCAACCACCCAACCCTGCCCTCTCCCCACAGCAGTACCTGTAGATAATACTGTTAACGGAGAAGGTGAAGCCATCGAAGGAGTTTGCTACCACCAGAAAAGAGTCATCTCCCACTGAAAAGAACTCCCAGTCCAGGGCACTGGGGACAAAGCAAGCAGAGGGGCAGGTCAGTGGCCTTGGACCATGGACCTTCTAGATCCCACTGTGATTTGGTGTCAAGGACCTGTCACCTGTCACCCTCCCCACCGCTCTCGATCCCCGTGTGAGCCTGCAGACTCTCCCAGAGACCTCCGGGGAAGGATGTGGACTGAGGAGCGCCCCGACTCTTTGCACAGGTACCTGTAGGTGAGGAGGTCCTGGAATTTGACAAACATCTGAGCAGTGATGTTCAGCTCATAGATGGAGGAGTTGATGGCGTAAAAGTTGGAGGGCACCGGCATCCCGCTGTCGTAGCTGTGGCTGTTTGCAACAGCCAGGAAGACTCTGTCCCCGATATGAAAGACCTCCCAGTCGGCAGCACCGAAAGTCTGGGAGGAAAGAACCCACAGGAGAAGCTGGATGTGGACAAGGCTTTGCAAGCCAAGGGTAGTTCAAGGGGTGGGGGGGACCTGCTGGAGGTGCAGCAGGGAAGTTACCCACTCCTAAAACCCTCTGTCTTACCAGGATAGACTGAAAGAGCTGGAAAGAGCCACTGAGCCAGATGTAAATGTGAGAATAGATCCTAGTGGACGTGCCATTGAATGTGTTGGCCACAGCCAGGAAGGAATACGGTCCAATGGTGAAAAATTCCCAGTCATAGGCTCCAGAGGTAGGGATGGTCTGGTTGGTTTCAAACAACCCTGTCCTGGGGTTCCACCTGTATATCACGCTGTCGATGTTGTGGTTATTCCCTGGGGGAGACACAGATGTACACCATGAGGAGTCGGAATTCCTGCCTTCCTGTAAGAACCAAGACCTAGAAAAAGGTTCAGCTATGCCAGCATTTGTCGGCAGGTTGCAAGGCTGTTTGCTAGTGACCAGAGAGATGCTATAGCCCCCATCCCTACCGAGAGCCTCCTTCCCCCCCAGGCACACTGGCAGCTCATTTCCCAATGTGCGGTGGGGGCTTTGGGGCAGCCCCTGGCAGAGCAAGGACGGACGGGTGCCGTCTCCCTGCACGAGCAGCACACCAGAGGCACCCTACCAGCGTCCTGGGGCAGCCAAGCTCTGTCCAGTTGAGTCCCAGCTTGACTGGGACTGGGCCAGTTCCAGCCAAGCCCCTAAGCTACCGGCATCCTGGGCTGCCTGTCATGATTGGCACATGAGCTCACACATCTGGGAGGGGACCACAGCTGGAACAGCACCCTACGGATGTTTTTCAGCACTCCTTTGCTAAGTCCCTGTGCTCAGCTCCTGAACACTGGAGCTGGCCGAGGACCTCCGCATGCTGGTCCTTGCTGATGACACAAGCTCCAGAGCGAGGGAGGGGATGCTGCAGCCCTTGCCAAGCCCACCAGCACCAAAGCACGTGCTCCATCCAGCTCCTGGGCTCCAGCCAAGCATCTCGACCTCCTGGCTGTGTGGGATCCAGCTGTCTCTGAAGCTAAAAACCTCTCGGCACCTTCAGCCTGGCACGACCCCTCCAGCCAGAGGCATTCTTCTAATAAAGAGCTGGCTTCCTGGGACAGGAGGGGAGCACCCCACGCTCACGAAGCACCGCTGGACTTGGCTTGGGCTTTCAGGTGGCTGAGCAGCAGCAGAACCACATGTCAAGGGGTTTACAGGCAATCCTCATTGCAACCAAAGGCTTTGGCAAGAAAAGAGCTTTGGGGAGAACAGGGTGTGTGGGAAATGGCCACGTGGACACATGGCAGCTCCTCAGGGACTGACCCACCACCATGTACTAAGGGGAACGTCCCCAGTTTGTCTTGGCCATGATGGTCTTAGCCCTCACACGATGTGCGCAGCCCCCAAAGGGACCTTTGCGCTGCCACTCCTATGGCAGTAGGTCCTGTCCAAACTGGCTGTGGTGGGGTCCAGAGGGTGACACGGTGAGTTTCTAGCACAGCTCACAGGCACTTGGTGCCCAAACAACCTGCCACCAGCTTCAAGCCTGGTTTTGGAGGAGCTGATGCCCCCGCAGCCAGCCCCGAGGGCAGGGAAGGAGCCCACAGGGCCAGCATCCGAACCCAGCTGGGAGCATCCCGGAGAGCCAGGGCTGTAGTATCGACCCATTCATCCCCCATGTTGAGGGGTGCGCACCCCGACCCAGAACAACACGTGGCTGGGGAGGGGGGGGAATGAGGCTGAATCCCAGCAGCAGGGTGGCCAGGGAGGGATGGCGGCAGGCTCTCGTGTGGCTTTTGTGCCCCCAAAGGCAATTCTTTGGCTTCTCAAAAGGCTCAGCCCCTGGAAACCCATGCAGCTGTCTTCACGCCCCCGCACTGTGTTATGTAGCACTGGGGAATCAAATTAAAAGCAGAGACATTCAGCAAAGGCACCGTCCCCACTCCTGTCCCTGTCCCCCACCCTCAGAAACCCAGAGGGGGACCCAAAGTGTCGGCCACTTCCCCGAGTGCTTTTTCTCTCCTGAAATGAGAGGGTCTGCAAGGGTCCGGCCTTCAGCTGGCTCCCCGGCTCTGCCCTGCCTGGCGGAGGATGCTCGGGGAGCTGCAGTGTTGTCACAGCAACACGAGGATGCTCTCGAGCGGGGTGCTCTGGTCCCCGGCGTCACCCCAGGGCTGCCTGCCCCACGGAGGCGGGCCGGGAGGGAATATAAAGGGCTGGGTACCTTCTCTATGGTTGACCACGGCAAGGAAAGCCTCTCCCTCAATGACAAATGCCTCCCAGTCCCTAGCGCTGTGCGTGGTGATCCTCTGGTACGTGATGAATTTCTCTTTCCTGCGGCTCCACTTGTATATTACAGAGAACTCCTGACCCCTGTCATTCTGCTCAAAATTAGCCACTGCTAGGAAGATCTGAAAAATAACAAGACATCTTGGTTTTTCTCTCGTCTCCAAGGGGCACAGACAAGCACGGGCAGGGGGAGGGTGGGATGGGTGAGGGCAGGCGCCCAGGGGATGCAGGGTCAGGGATGGAGGTGGGCAGAGGCTGGGGAGGGAGGGGAGTCCAAGCTGCTGAACTGTCCCCGTAAGGAAAGGTTGTTCAGAAGAAAAATCACAGATATGATAATAACAATGATAATGATCCCCTGAAACAACATTTTCCAGATCAAGAGCATCTGGGACAAGCATGCAGCAGCAGTGATGGCCTTGCAGAAGGTGGGGAGCATACTCGAGCTCATGGGAGCATGCGGTGTGGTGTGCTGGCTGCCTCGCTCCGGCGTGTTTCTTATGGCATAGCAGAGTTCTGTCCCAGTTTGGGCCTCAGAGAAGCACTGGACACAGCCCACAAGCAGGACACGGTCAGCGGGGGTGGTCTCCTGCCTCCTGTCCAGTGCAAGACCCCACCAGCACCAGCCCGGGGCTTGGTCCAGGCGAGGCTCAGCCACCCCCCATGACGGAGACCTTCCACCCTCTGTGGAAGCCCGTCCAGGGAAGGTGTCCAGGGAAGGTGCATCCCCAGCAAGTCCTGGTCCAGGGAGTCCCTTCAGGGCACCTCCAGAAACACAGCTTCTCAGGGAAGAACTCTGAAGCCCATGGTCCCTTGTTCTCCATGGACAGAAGCCACCAGGAGACAGACAGAAGAGAGAAAGATTCACCCCCTGAACCCTGCCAGAGACTCAGGGCTTCACCAGAGAAGCAAGCATTGAGCAATCGCAGTTTAATATACTGAAATAACCCTCCAGGCAGACTCACCTTCTTTCCTATGGTGAAATACTTCCAAGACTGAGCTTGGTAGGTGGGGATGTTCTGGTATGGCACAAACTTCCCCTCGGTCCACTTATAGATGGCTGATCCTGGGGGGGTGTAGCGGTTGGCAGTGGCTGCGAACAGTCCCACCTTTGGGATGGTGAAGACCTCAACACCCATCGTCTCAGAGTTGGTCACCAGGTTCTGGTACTCCTCCACATAGTCCAGCTTTTGCTTGACTAGGAGACCACACAAAACAAAAAAAAAAAAAAAAAAAAAAAAAAAAAAGAGGGATGAGGTTAAAACCAGATGACCTTGCCTGGAGAGGTGCCCGACATTGCATAGCAGAGCTGGCTCGGTGATGCTCTGGAACAGGTTAGAGAAGGCTTGGACAGAATTAACAGCAGAAATTAGAACAGAAATGCTAAGAGCAGTCTCAAACAGCAGGAGAAGGGCTACAAGAAGGGCCACTGTTGGTGACACCAAGTGGTGCATGTCAGCAAGATCCTAGCACAAGGTCTCCTTGGGAAGACAAGGACACGGTGCCCATCCTGATGACTTCCAGAGGTAAGGAGGGATAGGGAGTCCAGCCACTGCCAGCTCCTGTGGGGAGCAAACGGCTCATCCAAACCCACCGCGTGGGCGGCGGCATCAGAAAAACCCTGGGAGAGGGGGGAAGGACAGCTCAGTTGCAGGCATGCCTCATCCTCCATGTCTTCAGCAGGGATCCTGGGCTGACTGCCTGGAGTGGGAGGCTGCCAGCAGGTGAAATAGAGTTCATTATTAAATCCCATCCATTCCTGCAGGCTCTGCATGCTTTGTCACCTTGTTGCTCCAATGTTGCCCCACTATTTTCTGCACAAAGGCCACCAGAGCTGGGATGACATGAGGACCTGCCTCCACCACCCTCCCGTTGCTCCCTCTGGTATCTCCAGCAGCTGATGAGTCTTTTTGCTCCCTCTTGTCCACCCCACAAGTGCTTTGGCACCGGGAGCATCTGCACGCTTCTGACCCCGTGGCAGGGAACAGCCCAGCACCCCAGGCATGGCTCTCCATGGGGTGAGCTGTCCCGCTTGGGCAGACTGGGAGCTCGTTCCTGAGTGGAGAAGCCCTGGAAGGGATGGACAACGTGGAAAAGGTGGATGGACAATGGATAAGGTGGACGGACAACATGGATAAGGTGGATGGACATGATGGGCACTGTAGGGAGGGATCAGGGAGCTGGCTCACGGAGGTGCGTGAATCCAGAGCTGCGCTGGAAGTGTCAGTGTGGGCACTGAGAGCAAAGCCAAACCTGTCCAAGCAGGGGAGATGCAGCAGGACACCCCAGCCCCCTCATTCTGCTGTTGCCTGACTTGGTTCCCACTCCAAAGTGCTGTCAAGGGCAAATCCCTGCTCCTCCTCTGCTGCCAGAGCCTCCCTCCATCCCCAAGAGCCCATTGCACACCAGTACCTTCCAGCATGGAAATCCAGGAACTGCCATTGCAGAGGTACAGCCCACGCCGGGAGGCGTTGAACCAAAACTGCATCTTCTCCTGCTTCGTGCAGGGGGGACGGGACCCCAGGGTCACCTTTGTGTCAGTCTCTAGGCATGGAGAGAAGCAAGGCAGGCGTCCCTTAGTGCATGTGATGGAGGAGCAGCGAGGCTCGTCCCTGTGCACACAGGGAGGGTTGGATGTCCCAGTCCCATCCTAATGACGGGCACCTGGGAAAGGTGGAAACAGCATCCCGGCACAGAGCTGGGAAGCCACCAGCCGAGTAAACCCCCGGGGCTGGCACCCATGGGGCTACTGGCATGAACCCAGCGCTGCCAAGGGACATGGGCAGTGTCACCTCGGCTCTTCTGGTGGGTTTCGGACAGCGATCCCAGCCCACACACATGTTGAGGACCAGAAGGTGCTGGGGACACCCTCGTCCCCTCCACTCCTGCTCCGTGCCCAGCCCCGTGCAAAGAACCTTCCTCAGCAAGCACAGAAAGCAGCCGGCTGAGGGGGTTACTGACCGTAGGGGTATTTCAGCACCTCGTTGCTCGCTGGCTTGGTGGGGGCATCCTGCAGGACAGTGGGGACAGAGAGCGTCGCTACTTTCAAGTTCATGGTGGTGCATATCCGAGGGGTGGCATCAGCTCCTGGCAGCAGGACGAGCTGTCTCAGCAAGCCCTGGGAAAGCGGGAGCAGCAGGATGGAGAGCAAGTCCAGCAAGACCAAGAAATAGAAACTTCAGGTGATTCATGTCCTGGATTTCGCTGCCAACCCTTGCTCGCCAGCCACCCTCCCTCCCAGGCTGTGGAAACCTCCACGGGATTCACGCCCGTTTACCAGATCCTCATTCCATGCCCAGCCTGCCAAAATCTCCATCCTGAGGTGCAAGGGGAGCATTGTCAAGGGCTCGTTGGCTGCAGATGGCTTTCACCGCCTCTGCTTTTCACCACCAGTCAGGATCAGGCACTGCCCGAATTTCATATCAACGAGACTGTGCCATCAACTGTCTTTCTGCAACCGCACCACTGACAACATCCTCTAAAAAACCCATTTGCCCCACAAAGTGCCGGTCACCAGGGACCGAGCCCAGCAGCAGGACCCACAGCCACCTCCGCTGCCCGCGCCATGGCCCAAGCCCTGCCCACATCAGGGCTGCAAGGGGGCTGCAGCTCGCCCCACAGCTGGCCACAAGAGTCCCAGGGCATCCCTGCATCGTGGGGCACCTACCGTGAACACACCTTTCCTCCTCCTTCGGTTGCCCAGGTAGAAGCTGGCTCTCTTCACTGACAGAGAGGCTGGAAACGGCGTCTCCACCACCCTGCGGATGAGCAGAGAAGAGACAGAGGACAATGTAAGGGTGGCTGCTGGTGGCTGGAGGACACACTTGTTGGAGGAGCATCGCCCTGCCAGCCCTCCCAAACCCCCCGCCGCTGCCCCCAACCTACACATCCTTGGGGATGCTGCAGTCCACCGTCAGGGAGAAGGACTGGCCGGAGACAGCCAGGACGAGCGTGTGCCACTGGTTGTCAGAGAGGGAGACGTTGGGGAAGGTGACGCGGGTCTGCCAGCCGCCGGCACGCTCCTGGCTCCAGAAGAGGAAGTGGAGCTTGTCGGGGCCGTAGCGCAGCCCCACCAGCACGCTGGGGCTCTCCTCCGCCATCAGCGTGAAGACGTACTCGTTTCTCTGCGGGAGGGCACGCACTCAAACCTGCCTGCTGCAAGCTACGGGGCCAGGCTGTGCCCGATCCGTGCCCAGCCGGTGGTGCCTTACCTTGGCAGGGACACTGAGGACCCTCAGTGTGACGATGATGGAGAACTCCTCGGGGAAGCGGTCGCAGTGGATGAAGAGGCGGGAAGCAGGGAAACCCAGGGAGCGGGGCCGCGAGGCGGTGAGCTGGAAACCTCGCACCCCCTGCACTTGAAACACCCTCATGCCGCGGGCCAGCCCGTGGGCAGGGACCACTTCCGAGAGGATGTCCAGCGGGCGCAGGTCTGTGCCAAGAGACAGCGGAGCAGGTCATAGCATAGAATCACAGAGGGGTTCGGGTTGGAAGGGACCTTAAGATCATGGAGTTCCACCCCCCTGCCACGGGCAGGGACACCTCCCACTAGCCCAGGTTACCCAAAGCCTCATCCAGCCTGGCCTTGAACCCCTCCAGGGATGGGGCGTCCACAGCTTCTCTGGGCAACCTGGGCCACTGCCTCACCCCCCGCACAGGAAAACATTTCTTCCCAATATCTCATCTAAATCTCTTTTTTTTTCAGCTTAAAAGCGTTCCCCCTCATCCTGTCACTCCACCCCCTGATCCAGAGCCCCCCCATCTCTCCTGTAGCCCCCTTTCAGCACTGGGAGGTGCTGGAAGGTCTCCCCGGAGCCTTCTCTTCTCTAGGCTGCACACTCCCAACTCTCTCAGCCTGTCCCAGTACAGGATGGGGTCCCCGCCTTGCAGTGGGGTGCTCTGCCACCCACCTTGTGCAAGGCAGCCAGCCCAGCTCCAGTGCTGGCCAGAGCACTCCACCACAGTGGGGAGACCAGGCATGCCCTGGCAGACTGCTGTCCCCTGCCCGGGGTCTGCACCAAGCCCAGGCGTTGGGGACGTGGGGAAGGTTTGCCCTCCAGGCACCCAGGCTGCCATCTCCATCCCCACAGCAGGAACACCTGCACGAACTGTCCCACAGATGCAGCTCCGAACGCTGACCCCAGATGGGGACCTGCTGGTGGGGACAGCCCCAGGCTGCCACCAGCTTCCTTGGGTTCCACCTGCACCAGCAACTGCAGGAGAGCAGGCAGGGATCTGGCACCGTATCCTTGTTCATGGGGCAGCCAACCATCCCCGTCCCCAGGGCAGTGGTGCACGGCGCTCCCCCCCAGCCCTCCCGACCCAGCCCTAATTGCACACACACACATACTCCCCTGGCAGGCACCAAAACCGCTTGTTAATAATTATACTCTCCCCAGAGGAGAAAACACCGTGCCCAGCCCCAAGGCATCACCCAGGTGAAGCACAGCCCTGTGAAACCATAAGAGCGCCAGGGTCGCCGTCGGTCCGACATCTCAGCAAACCCTGACCCAGCAGCCACGGGAAGGGCTGTAGCCATAGTGGGTGCTTCGCTGCTTCGCCAACCTTCCTCACCTTGGCACCCTCGCAGCTTTTATTTTTGAGTGTTTCCCTGGCAGGAGTGTAGCAAAGGGCAGAAGGGCTCGGTGGTGATGCCCAGGGGATGAAGCAGCACTCGGTTAGACTGAAAAAATCCCTGACTCCATCCCATCTCCAGCGAGACGGGCGTTTGGCTCCTACTGGTACAAATAAATCTCAGCTGCTGGCGCACAGTGGGAGTGCTGGGAGGGAGGGAGCTGTGTCAGGACCAGCGTGTGTCGGGATCCAAACCAGCTGGAGGAAGGAAGCAGTTCCCTGAAACCAGTGAGCAAGGAGGGAGCTGCTCGTGTGGTTCCATCCAGCCCGGAGCAGGGACGCTGGTGAGGTCCTTCCCACCATCACCTCTGTGTGTCCCCCGCCCACCTCTCCGCTGATTTAAGCTGCTCCTAAAGCAAAGCCTTGGTGGGGGAGGTTCAACTGAGTCGACCTATTTCAGAAATGCACGACTTGTGGAATGACCAGTTCCTGGGTTTTTTTTCAGCAAAAAGAAAAAGCCGAATCCAGCCTTGGATTTGCAGAGGGGTTTAGAAGCCCCTGACTGCCCTGGGGGCAGCGGGGATGAGGTGGGGGGAACATCTCAGCCAGGGCAGGGAAGGGACCAAAACCTAAACCCAAATTCCTAAATCCAAAGATGTGTGTCCCAATCTGCCTCCTGCATTGGGTGCTGCAAACGACGGCTGGGAGAGCAGCCGGGGTGTCTCAGCCTGGGTCGGGCAGCACGTGCCTGGCAGCTGCCTGCACCGTGGGGTGGCTGCCTGCAGCCCCATGGCACTGGAGCCAGGGCCAAGTGCCGGCAGGAGGGACACTGGGGCAGTTAAATGTGCTGATGCTGGAGCATCCTCGGGACCCCTCCAGCTGAGGCTGACTGGGGATGGCAGGGATGTCCCCACAAGAGACCCAAAGCATCGGCGGGAGGAGGCAGTGGGCAGAACCTCTCTGCTCTCTCCCAGCTTTCCATCTCGCTGCCAGCTGGGCTGTAATAAAACATAAATACAGGAGCCACCAAACCCAGCCAAGCCCCAAGCACACGCAGCCTGCGCCCCAGCAGCCCCAAAAACTGGGCTAAGTTTTGCTGCCTGTGCAGCGGCACGGGGGTGGGGATGGGGATGGGAAGGCAGAGATGGGACATGGGGACCCTCTTTGGCTCAGGCTGCTCTTGGCGTGTCCCTGCGGGGATTTGCCGTTGTGGCTGCCAGCTTCTGGGTGGGGGGCGGTGGGACAGAAACTCCCTGGGAGGTTTTGATGCGGGGAGGGTGTAGGTTGTGTCTGGCAGAGCACGGGGAGCCCTGGAGAGTCCCGGTGGGGGGGACTTTCCAGTTCTCCTCTAATTCTCCTTGCAGTCCTTCCCCTCCACGCATGCTGGTCACCAGGGCCAGCAGACCTTGGGACAATGCTTGTGCCGTGGGGACAGGCACAAGCATTGTCCTTTGCTCTCCCCACAGCACAGCAAAGGGCGCGTTGCTCCCCAGTCCCGTGCCACGCCAGGGGGCTGCAGGTGCAGGGGTGACTCCTCTCCCCACTGCCTGTGGGTGCAGGCAGGGCGCAGGCAGCGGCAGCACGTATACCCAAACCCCAGGGCTGGGCTGCCAGGGGCACCCACAGCAGCCACATGCCCCCCAAAACGGAGCACACTTGCTGGTGTGCAGCGCGGTGAACACCCCATGGGTGGGAGCACCCACGGGTCCCAGCATGTTTCCCAGCGCGGCCGCCGCCGCCCTCCCGCCACAGCTCACCCTCGCTCCTTACCTGTGCAGTGCTGCCACGTCCTGCCCCCCCGGGTGAAGCCCCCGCTGGTGACCCAGCGGAGGAGGATGACCCAGAGCAGCAGCGGAGCCGACATCAGGGGGCTGACGTCAGGGGGTCCATCCACCGGGACCCCCCCACTGCCCACTCCTCTGTGCCTGAGCAGATGCTGCTCGGCTCAGCCCCCCCAGGGGTTTTTGCATAGTCTGCTGGGGGGACCAGCTCCTCTGGGATGGGCCACGCTGGGTGGCTTCTGGGTGTCTTTCGGGGTGCTAAGCCCCAGCTCTGCCCTCCCCTTGCGTGGGCATCGCCCCCGGTGGCATGGTGGGCAGGGGTCCGGCGGGGGCTCCCCGGGGATGGCCGCCGAGGCAGTGCCGGCTGCTGCCTGCGCACAGACATTTAAATGAGAAGTTTGTGGTGGGAGAGGAGGAGTCCCGGCTCCTTGGAGAGCTTTTATCTTTTGCCCAACCCTCTAGAAGGCGGCTTTGGGGAGGGATTTTTTAATTTTTTTTTTTGGTCTTTTTTCTTTGCTTCCTTTCATTTTTGGTGATTCATTTTTCCAGGGTTATGCGGGAGTAGGTGGGAGATTCACCCATGCCCGGAGAGACCAAGGTGGGAACCTTCCTGCCCCTAAAACCCTCGGGCTTTCGGCAGGGTGCACAACCCTAATCTGTACTGGGGGGAGACCCTCAGTCACCTCTGGTCCACTCCACCCTGCCCAAAAAAAACCCACCCAGAACCCACAAGGTGCATATTTTTCTCCCAAAAAGACCATGGGCTGGTGACACGAGGATGGCAGCAGTGTACCGAGCATCGATTCGGAAACCCTCAAGGTTACGCTGTTCGAATGGAGAGACAGCAGTGGAAAAACTCCCTGCACGCAGCAAGCTCCGCCGGGTTTCTCCAGCCACAAAACGAGTTACTTCCATTCCCCAAACAATTGAAACGGGCTCCCACCCCCTCTGTGTCCCCAAATCCTTCCCGCAAGGCAAAGCGCTAGAATAGAAAGCGGATGGCCAGGATGAAACGCCAGAAAAATTGTGCTGCAAACCGGGGGTTTCGTCAGCAAAGAACAGCTGGAGACGGACCTGCGGATGTGCCTCGCTGCCGGTCCGCCCGCACCCCTCGCCGGCCCCAAACCCGCCATGCTGGGAGCAGGAGGGTGCTGCCCGTAGGGTGCAGGCACGTGGCAGAGCGGAGCACCCTGCACCTTGGACCTAAATCCTGGGGAGAGCTGTCACCGGAGCCTGGAGCCACCCAAACACCATCAGTGCCTCCATCTTGGGGTCAAACCGACCCTAGAGGCTGGAGAGCAGCTGCATGTGTGTCTGGGGGTGCTCTGCCCCAAGGAGGGCTGCGTGGAGCCTCTCGCTGGGCACGCCCCAAATTAGGGCTCTGCTAGGATCACACTTGAGCAGAACTCAAGTGGAGTTTAATCACAGGATGGTTTGGGTTGGAAGGGACCTTGCAGATCATCCAGTCCCATGCCCTGCCATGGGCAGGGACACCTCCCACTAGCCCAGATTGCTCAAAGCCTCATCCAGCCTGGCCTTGAACCCCTCCAGGGATGGGGCATCCACAGCTTCTCTGGGCAACCTGGGCCACTGCCTCATCCCCCGCACAGGAAAACATTTCTTCCTAACATCTCATCTCAATCTCCCCTCTGTCAGCTTAAAACTGTTCCCTCTTGTCCTGTCCCTCCACCCCCTGATCCAGAGCCCCCCCATCTCTCCTGTAGCCCCCTTTCAGCACTGGAAGGTGCTGGAAGGTCTCCCCAGAGCCTTCTCTTCTCCAGGCTGCACACCCCCAACTCTCTCAGCCTGTCCTTGCACAGGAGCTGCTCCAGCCTCTGACCATCTCCATGGCTCCTCTGGCCCCGCTCGAGCAGCTCCGTGTCTGTCCTGTGCTGAGGACCCCAGAGCTGGGTGCAGCACTGCAGGGGGGGGAGCAGAGGGGGACAATCCCCACCCTTGCCCTGCTGCTCACACTGCTGGTGATGCCCCAGGACCCGGGTGGTTTCTGGGCTGCCAGCACCCATTGCTGGGTCACGTTGAGAGCTGCAGAGGCAAGGCATGGCCGGCTCCCCATCCCTCCTCATCCCCGTGCTGGGGACAGCGCCCACTGGCACGGCCACTGCCCAGACCCGGGGATCCCCAATGGCAGCCACCAGCATGACCCCAGGGATGGAGGTGCAAACCACCCCATCTTGCGTCCTTCATCCTGCTCCCTGCAGCCTCGGGGATGTTCGCCAGTACCAGGGCTGGGAGCTGCCATCCCACCGGGACCCCGCGCCCTGTCGGCATCCTGGTCCAGCCCAGCAGAGCAGTGGGGATGTTGGAGGGGAGGCTGGCACAGAGCAGAGCGTGGCTGGCGGCAGGTCGGCGCTGGGTAAGGCGGCACAAATGAGAATCAGAGCCGCCGCGGTTCCCAGGGCCGCACACATGTGTCAAGTTAAGCGTGGCTTTGAGAGCTGGCAGCAGTGTCCTGAGCGGGGGACTTGCACAAGCGGGTGGATTTTGGGAAGTCTCCTGCTGAGGCCAGCCCTGGCTCCACGAGGGTCTGGGCAGCCCCCGCGGCTCCTCTTGGGGAGGGAGGAAATGTTCTGCTGGGGATGCTGGGGCGACTGGTTTTTCCAAAGGGGATACCGCCACCTTTGAGCACTTCTTCAGCCAAGAAGCCAGTTGTTGGGGACATCTCTAGACCCAAGGACACAGCCGTGGGTGTCCCCTTGAGAAGCAGGGGGATCCAGGGAATTCCCAGCAGGAGGTGGAAGAACTGAAGTCACAAAAATCACAGAATGGTTTGGGTGGGAAAGGACCTTAAAGATCATCGAGTTCCAACCCCCTGCCGTGGGCAGGGACACCTCCCACGAGCCTGTCAATGAGCACGGACCATGTGCCAGGCTGTGGGCTCAGGCTACTTTTCAGCCACGTGCTTTTAATGAACGGTCTCCTGGTGAGGACAGGGACATTGATGGTCCTCAAGAATTTTCTCCATCCTTGGGCTGGGGACCCTGCCACAGCACTGGAGACCCTGCCACAGCTTTTCTCCCCCCTCCAGGACCTGCCCGGGGAACCCATCTGTGATGGGAAATAAGGACAGAGACCCATCCCTGCCCGCTGTCCCGTTGGGTCTGGGACCTGCTCCGTGTCCCAGTGACAGCAGGAAGCGGTCTACAAAATTGTTCCTAAGCACACACACGCACATTCCTATGCGCAAAAGCAAGCGCGAGAGGATGGAATAAAAGAGACAAACAGCAAGACGTTTGCCTAATTCGCATGGGTTGTAAATAAAACCATGTGGCGGCTCCAAACAAAACGATCCTTGGATTTTCACCAAAAAGCTTTGGCCATCCCTGGGTTAGCAAAGGTTGAGAAACCCATCTGCAGACAATCTATTTGGAGCAGAGCTTCCACGCAGAGGACAGCGTGAGGAGGACATCATCACCGAGGGGACAGGCTGGACCCTGCACACAGGGTTCCTGCTCTTCCAAGACAATAACTCATTCCTTATTATTTGCAGACACAAAGTCATGTTTCGGGGCTTCTTATGCCCTATTCATTTCCGTCTTTATTCCTCACATCTGCAAGAGCTTTCTCCCTTGAAACCCATCACGCATAAAGGGACTGGCCCTGGCAAAGCTTGGAGGGACCCTATGGAGAACGTACGGAGAAATGTGGCCACA
>WKFP01013521.1:165607-192098 GCA_011057875.1 Pterocles orientalis | reverse complement strand
AAAAAAAAAAAAAAAAAAAAAAAAAAAAAAAAAAATCTGGAAAGAAGCCTGGGGCTGGCTCTGCCCCGAAGCTGCAGCCGTTTCATGTGGCTCCAACGCCTCACGCCCGGCAGCTCGCACTTTCAAAGAACCGCTTGCATGCGCCCAGGCACACAAAACATAATTAATGAATGTCTTGCATCCCACTGTGTGTGTTCTGACACAGCCCCATTTGCCAAGAAGAAAAAACAAGCATGCGTGTGTGTATGTAAGTATATACAAAGGCTTTAAAGAGGACGTTGCTTGCATTTTTACAGCTTTGTTGAAAGGTTTTGTTTTGTTTGAATATAAAAGCCTAAAGCAAATATAATCCAGAGAAAGGGCTGGGTTGTTTTTTTTTTAAATCTTTAATACTTTACCTGCATGTGTAACAGCTGTAGAGCTCTGACACTCCCCAAGGAACATGTTTTATAGTAACTGTTGCAGACTGCAAAAAGGCAACTGCTCAGAAAAGCATTCCTACTGGCTAGTATTACACACGCTGCCAACAGGAGGATTCTTTCACAAGGGAGAGGATTAAGCCTTTCAGGGAAGTCTACCACGGGATCGACACAGCAGCTTTATGAGCTTTAACTTTCGGGTGTTCCCCAGTTGTGAAAAGCTGCCTGTGTGCCGAAACCCTCCTGCAGCAAGCCAGGCATGGCAGGAGCCCACCCGCCTCCGCACAGGTATGTCCTGCAAGGCTACCTGGTTTGTATGTTCACTGGGTGGCTTAAAACACCCAAGTCAGCAAGCCCACTGCATGCCAGTCACTTAAAAAAAGAAATTATTTTCTTTCTAAGCAACAGAGGTTTAGCAACTATGGAAATTCTCAGTAGGAATCGGACACCTAATTGCTAATATCAGCAGCTTTGGAATGATACTATTAAAACTCCCGATTCACCTGTTGATATGAGACCTTCCTAGGCCAAACACGTAGATCATCACAAGACCTTTGTAAGAAGCAAACTACAACACATCTGCCGGCTGCCAGATTTTCAGTTTCGTTTGAGATATCTGCTATTACTGCTATCATCAGAGACAAGATACTTGCCTGGAAAGCCCAAGCAACTGTGTCAACTCTTCCACTCCTCTAAAGCATCCCATGTTTTAACCACATTAGAATAAACCCTTGCACTTCTTTGGACCAAGTCAGAATTAGACTCTTGACCAGCTGGCTTCCCATAAAAAACACCCACTGCAACACGTCTGCACACATCTGCGAAAGGAGAAAATATAATCATTTTATTTTCAGTATACAGACTAAATCCCACCATAAAATAATGAGTGAACACACACGAATAAAATATTCTGCACTTAAAAAGAGCCCACTTTCGCCATGTCTGCCAAATCCATCATTTGCCACGCGGCACTCCCAGTGCTCCAGCGTTGTTTCCAAAAGCGGCTGCGGTACTCCCAGGAGCAACGCTCCATCTCCTACAACTCAAAAAATGCTCTCAGTTTGCATGTAAGTGCTACATTTTCCTGTACACCTTGAAATACTAGTTAGGTACAACACTATCTCATCATCTCTGCTCCCAAACTATTTGGGGTCCCTCTGGCACCCTTACACCAAAGCAAGAATTACTTCTACAAGGAAGTAAAATCAGTAAATTCTAGCGATACGAACTCTTCAGAGATGCAGAACGCTGGCATACTGTGATCTGCAGCAGAAGAATACTCAGCACGGACAGCAAGACATAAATACTGACAAGTCGTACACGCAAGCATGCACACATCACCTCCGTAAAGCTTTCTCCAAGGAGCAACTCCTTCCATGTCACACGTTTTTCTCAAGATTAGAAAAAGCAAGCCCTTCTCAAATTATAGCCCCGTTTAAAGCTGCCAACAAGATTTGATTTCATATGCTATGAATGGGCATGTTATTGCTTGTAGTAAATCAGAGAACATTTGGACCTACACAGGAGATTTGCTTGCAAAGCACAAAGGTCAGCAGTGGCCCCTAAGCAGTTCTACAACCTGATGGTTGCAGTCGGTATTTCCCACACCCTCCACACTAGAGGTTGGTTACAATACTCCGCAGCTCTGAACAGGCATCGTACCATCCTCTAGAAAACGCACTCGGCGTCTTCGTCGATTCACGTTTAAATATACAAGAGCAGTCAGCACACAGAAGTGTTACGGTTAATTTTACAAAATTCATCTTCGCTCGTTCATCTGAAAAACGGGTGACCTGGGCCGTAACGGCAAAGGCCAGCAGCGCCTCATCCTCTCGACACTCAAATGGCAACAGAAGAGGAGCTGGCGTTATTGCAGAAATATTTTACACGCCCAGCGGAGCAGACACACTCTCACTGGATTTTCAGGTTGCCGATGACCTACCTCATCCACAGCGAACCTGACCAAAGTGTTTAAGAATCCAGGCTTTACATCTTGCACTTCCAACTGGATGTCAAGTTTATAACTGAGTGTCTTTAAGGAGCAAGAAAGCAGCTCTTGGGATTTCTTCCAAGCAAACACTGACTCAAAGGCTCAATACAAACTCACAGTGTTGCGTGGGAACACCGGCCCATTCTAGACCCCCAGCCAGTCACCTATAACAATTCCCTAGATCTTCTCCTAAAGTTACCTGCTGCACAATCACTTTCTTTACTAACACATCCTGACTATAATCTTGTCTTATAACCTCTCTTGCTAACTATACTCTTTAAATCAGTTCTGACTGTAAATGCTGTCGTTACCTTGGCCACTATCATAAAATCAATAGATTACTTCCTGTCTACTGGTGCTCCAGATGCAATGCTATCTATAAAAACATACAGCTAATTCTTCCCGCAGGCGATGCAAACCAGCTCTGTTCTCAAACAGCGGACTGGTGAAGGCAGGCTGCGGATTGCAAAGTCTCCAAGCTTTCCTTACCGTGAAGTGAGGTAGCAACAAGCAGCCTTTGAAAGAGCATTGTCTCCATATTTTTCCCTAGGATTAAATCCCTTTTCCACACATTTTAGTGAGTGAATTAGAGGCTTCTCTGGAGCAGTGGAAGAAGAAAAGAGATGGTAAATAAATAACGAATGATAAGAATTAGGCCAATAGTTTTGCAAAGTTTTCCTTTTTGGTACCAGCACTGAGCACTGCTCATTTTCAGGTGGAGAGAAATACAAAACACTTCAGTCTCTTTGTAAGCTTAAAGTCCAAGTGACTTCTGCACAATCTGCTTGGCAATTTTGTTAAATTGTTCTCTGTCTTCCCGCCACATCTTGGAAGCATCTACATTGGCTCCACTTTCATCATTTGGCTCTGAAATGAGAAAGACCAGAAGGTAGGTGGTCAGGCAGGCAATGGAGCAAGACCTTTTCAATAGAAATAATGCTTTTCAATGGAGCAAACCCTTCTTCAGTAATGCCTCTGTGCTGCCACTTCCCTGTGCCTTTGGGACTAGAGAAACACCACTAAAGAAAATCCAGCACCAGTTGCTGGATTCCCAAATGGTTCTGATTTAATTGAGCACAAGAGAATATCACAGTAAGGTTGAGTTTAGGTAAGAAACAAGTGGCAGAGGAGCAAGATCATCTTTATGCTCTCAACAGTTCAGCCCCAGCATGCACACAGAACAATCCAATGCAGCACAGTGCCGTCAAGGGTTTTTAGAACTGCACACTGCTCCCTGCAAAATGTTTTTCCTGGTTCTGCAGCTTCACAGACACAAAGCCCTCCCAACCAGCCCACCCAAACAGGCTCTGTCCCTCTTTGGGATGGCTTGTTCTATTAAAAAACAACAAAACAAACCAAGAAAACTCATAGAATGCTTTAATTTCTGCAGCATCTTTCATCTGAGGATTTCAGAGCGCTTTACTAACGTACATTAAGCCCCTGTGACTCCAACACTTCATTTTGCACAGAGGTAAACTGAAACATGGGATTTATCAGGTTCAAGGTCAGCATACAGCAGGACAACTGTCATGGGATTACTCAAGTCCCTAAAACAGAATGTACCCTACTCATTTTGCTTCACACAGTAGCCCAAACCCACCCCAGATATGCTGGGCTCTTGTCTTTCTCAAGACAATGCTGATGGCTCACTCTTAAAAGCCCGTCGATGTGCACATCACCCAGTTCGGTAAGCTTGGCCTTACGCTATCTGCAAAGCCAGAGCAGAGCTTGCCGGCAGCCTGGAAGAAGCTCACCATTGATGTTTTACACTAATTCCTCCACAAGCCATGGGAAAACAGGATGCACAGGCAGAGACCAAGAGAGACTGGGTGACTCTCACAACAACCAGTCTCGCTAAGGCTGCACCACAAACCAAGTTCTTGGAGGCCACGGGAAGCCCAGCGACGTACTGTTTGCACAGCTTCCCAAGAGTTGGTTACTATTCTGAAGCCAAAACAGTCCCATGTAAGAATCTGTTGCTTGCTCTCTCTTGCTGCTTCTAAACCTTCTAAACCATCTGAAGTCTTTTATCATTCAAAATGTAAGGGACACAGCTCTGGCCTTTCCAGGCTGTTCAGTGGCTCTGCCCACTACGTGGAGAAGGATCCATCTTTCAGGGAGCTGCACACAACAAAGCTGATCCACAGCTCTTGCAGGGTGTAGGGAAAGCCATTTAAAAGGCTGCATAAAAAGTTTTTCACCCCACCCCTCTTCTCAAGAAGCCTTCCTCTGAATCAGAGATGGCAGAATGGGGTATGTTCTCAGGCTGGAATATAATAAACAGAAATGGAGGGTGCTGGCTTGTGAGTGTCAGAGTCCACGGACCCCAGTTTACTGTACTGGTTAGATCTGGCTGGTAACCCTTCAGCTGCTAAAGCCAAATCCAACCCAGGCTGCAATCAATAGCTTTTAAAACCTGCAAGAGCTGAACAGACATCAAAGCAAATACAGAGCACAGGTTTTGTGCAGGAGCAGGGAACCAGCTGAGCCTCCAGACCCACCTGAAAATTGCCATCTGCTTGGCTGCTGCTGACCAGGAAGGAAAGCAGTGCAGTCGCTCGCAAAGCTGGAAACACCTGCTTACTTATCCAGTCTTTTTTTTTTTTCTTTTCAATTATTTTCAGAGAACCAGCTTATTAATAAATAAACATCAGGGCTTTAAAAACTGTGGTTGCTGCTGAGCATCTTTAAATGTCCTTTGCTCACTTAACAAATCAAACAGCAAGAAGCAGCTCTAGCTAACCCAGTAACTGCTATCTGAGCTTCTGCTAATGAAACAGCACTCCTTACCTGCCAGCATGCTAACAACAGACAAGAGGATCTTTTCCACACTCTGCACAGGACTCCACCGCTCAGCGCTGCTCTCATATCCCATGGGATCATCCCCAGGAGCATGAAGAATAGAGATGCAAACTCTCCCATCTGGGTAAACTGCACGAGAAGTACAAGGGATTGATTGTCACTCAGTGGAAACACTCTACGTCTTTAGCACAGATGAATGCTTGAACTTGGCCTTTGTATGACTAAAGCTAAACCCAGTTTTACATTTCCTCTTCCAAAGGCAAGAGAACACACAATCTGAAAGATAAAAATCTAGTAACAATTTCCTTTATGTAACTCTAAAAAACTTGGGTCATCCTTCCTCAGCAGAAGCCTGCTGGGAGCCCTCTTGTCATTTAATAACTAGTGACAGGCTCCATGGAAAAAATAAGAGACGTAGCCTGGTGGAACAAGGCAAGTATTTATGCACAGACACAGCTCCTAGTAGGTAACCAGGCCTACTTAAACCAAAAGGTACCAGTCACCAAATGCACGCTGGAGTCCTCCACTGGACCATGGCCATAAAAAGAATGAAGCAAACCTGTTCTGCTGCAGCAAGGTGGGCAAAGTGTTATGTTATTAACAATATAATTGGTCTTATTTGGAACATTACTGAAGTGCAACCAGGAGAGTTCACGCTGCTTTTCAAATTTTGCTTAAAGCTCAGCTACATGAAAGCACATGGAAACACGGTAACCTATCAATTAAGGATATAGATGTCTTCCCCTCCCACCTTTAGCCTAAGCAAAGCATCTGCAACAGTACAAGTCATCTTCACAGACACCGGACTCCACTGACTGATAATGAGGCCACAGAAAGGCTGAAGAGGCAACACAAAGAGAACAGAGTCCGAAACACTGCTTTAGCAACATGCCCTAATTCTTCAGCCCCCCAGGGAATGACACCTTCAGCCCAGTAGTTTCAGTGCTTCTGTTCCTCAGGTGACCAAACCTGTGCCATCGCCAGGAAAGCAAAACAAAACAAAACAAGGGAATGACTGCTGGAAGCAGTTGTGCTCATTTCCCGCTCCTGCCATTCACCCAGCTAATGTCTGCACAAGCCTGCAACACGTCAGCGTTGGAAGACTTTTATTTACACCTGCTCCTGCAGCCCCAGGCTGGGGACTGGAGCTGGTCTAGCCGTAGCTGGAAGAGATGAAAACAGCACATGCTGAATCAGCACTTCTCCTTCCAAGTTAGGAACACACCGGTAGAAGGTATTTCACTCTGATGTTTTTACACAGTGCCTCTTTTAAGACAGCTGGACCACAGCAGCACAGTCAAGACAATGAAGGCTGACTCCAGGAAGACGTACACATCTTCCCACTTTGTCACTAAGTGCTAATGCAAGACTTGCCATTAATCACCCTACTTTGAGGTTATCTTTGCCAGAGCATCCATGAATGTCATTTTAAGAGAAGACAGTTCTGTGGTGTCTCAGTTCCTCCTGCACATAACACAAACTTCAAAGATAAGAGAACACAGCAGACTTTTTAAACATTTTCCTTGCGATTCCTCACAGGTGGAGAGGTAAGCACTTTAAGGAACAGAACAAACACACCACAGCCACCCATTTCTACAGCCTTTCTGGGTATAACCAGACCATCACAATCCCACCCGAGAAGAAGGATTCTAGTGTCTACTTTAGGGGGTCTCAACTTCAGATTAACATGACCCAGTCACAGGACTGAAGAGCTGAGCTGACCATCCAGTATGTTCCAGTTAACTCCACAGAGGAAGCACCCACGTGTAGATCCGCTCTGTAACATGACAGTCAGGCAGATTGCACTTCTCAGCAGCCCACTCCTGGCTGTGCTGCACACAAAGTAGCCGTGAGCAGCGAACCTCAAGCCAAGGCCACAACTGGAGCTGCAGAAGACACAGATTTGCTGACAGAGACCAGTCCTGCAAAGAAGTTTGGGTGAATCAGTCCAGCTGGAGCAAGGTGCCGGTGAGGCCATGCTGCTTCCAGGTGCCAGACCTGCACTGCTGCAGACATCAGAGCTTCAGAGGTGCTGCGGACACACCCAGGGTAGCGTAGCACAGTTCCACACTGCGACGTGCAGGTGAGACTTCCACAGGAGAACAGAAAGATGAGGATTAAACGGGCAAGAACCTGCATCAATGGTGCCTTGAGAAGGGAAGAACAGAACTTCAAGAAATTGCAAAATTATTTGGAAGAAGATGAAATAAGTTGATTCCCAGCTGAGATTAAGATTTGTGGTTTGCATGTGCAGGGAAGGAAACACCAGGCAGGAGGGCTGCATGTTCCTTTTATTACTCTCAAGTGGCAGAGACCTAATAGCCTAGAATACAGACCCAGCCCATTGAATCCGGGCGATGATAAACAATCTTTACACAATCCATGCTGATTTAGCAGATGTCATAAGCAACAATTTTACACAGAATGCCAAGGCTGACTCCAGAAAGTAGTGCTCCAGGCTGCAAAAGGGGACTTCAAGGTTTTTACCTGTCCAAGGCTCCAACTTGCTAGCTGTACTTGTTGTTACTTCAATGACTTCCACTGAGAAGTCTTAAGATAATATTGTCACCATCAGAATCTTCAGCAAAAAGGCCAGCAAAGTCTTAATATTAAATGCCTGCAAATGTATCACCTGCTTGGACATGGCACCCTGTATTTCAGCAAGATCCCATCAGAAATGTTACTAAACGCGTGAGTTAACAGGGAAAAGGCCATGCTGCCTGGTAAAGCTGCATCCACATCCACACTTCAGTGAATATGAACAAATTTTCACTCATCAAAAAAAATCCACCAGACTACTTAAATACAAGCCACAGAGCCAGACTGGAAAGAGTTGGTATTGATTCAATAAATATCACATCACGTACAGAAGATTTAACTTTAGACTATTTATACAACAGCTACAATTATCCTGGAACGATCTTAAAGGCAGTTAAACTGTTGAAATCTTTATTGGATGGTTTATGACCAAAAGGTATATGAGGAATAATGTGATAAACCTTAAGTCAGAGCAAAACTGCTGGACAGCTGAACGCTCCTACTGCATGCTCGAGGCTGGAAAGGGAGAGAACCACTCTCCTGCTGCAAAAGTTTGGTTTTAAGGTGCACGAGCAACCCACTCCCCCGTACGTCCTGCTGTATCAGACTCACTGTTCGGATGGAACATCTCGCACGTGAACCTCATCTTCGGAGGACTTAATGGGTAGTCGAGTGGAAAGCTCAGAATAGCAGGGAAAACCCCATACTCAAAACAGGTGTCTTCAGGACCCCTAGAAACAGAGAAAAAGCTATTCACCAGAGTTTTAAATAGTTCTATCACCCATATTCTTGTCTAACGAGACGTTTGAGGTTTGGGTTATATCGTCTTCTCCAGAAAACAAAGCGTTAATGCACTCTTACTCCACACCTCATAAACTTAAATCCAAATATGGGGTTTGGGAGGGAAGGGGGAAATCAAAGCTTGCACACTAAATTACTAGGAAGGTCACAACACTGCTTAATTAGCAGGGTGTGTCTGGATATAATTGGAGTATCTGGCTCCCAGGCATGTTCCAGGATTTGAGTGTCTGCATGTCAAGAGAAAGCAGAAGCAGGTGTGGGACTCCTGTGCCTTTGAAGATCCTGTCGTGCTTCACAAGACAGAGATGTCAGATGCTGTAGCTCAAAAATAATTTATAAAACCTACAGAGATTCAAACTGCCAGTATCGAGCATAACCACACATAAACACTTCTCACTATCTGATGCAAAAAACACAGCAGTGTTTTGTAAAAATAAAAACACAGCTCAGGGACCACAATTGCTAGACGCTGGACAACAACATTTCTTTACAGACCGAAGCTATTTGGTTTGCAGTCCCTCCAGCACACGTGGAGAACAAATGGCTTCATCAGGGTTCTTGTAGAAACATTTCCTTATTGTGTTCATCATCTAGTTCAAAGTGCAATGTAGTTGGGAATATAAAGACAACTATTTTACCCTTCCTACAGAAAACATTTTTGAGAGAGGAGCAAAAAAGTTCCTTAGACATGATTTATTCAAATCTGATGAGCCACCTGGAAGTTCTAACACAAACATGATCTCCCTTGATTGGAAAGATCATGAAACAAGCTTCATCGCTGAAAATCTCAGCCAAGGAAACCTCATGTATTTAGTAAAAAAGCTCTTCAAACAAGGATTATACTGTCTGGGTTACACTGGGAAATAAGGTTTAAGAATATATTCATGCTTCCTCCTCCCAATCCATATTCTCCGTGCCAGAAAGAACATAAAGTTCAAGGACTCCTAACAGTTGAGACTGCAATGGGTAACCTACAGAAAAGGAAAATTGAGGCCAGCAAAACTTCAAGCCCTCGGAGGCTCACTCTCTTAAACTCTGGAATTCAAAGACTTGGCTGGCAGATAAACCAAGAACTACACAATTTAAACCTGAATATTGGCAGGTAAGATTAGAGAAATGCATCAACATCCTACAAGAATGAAAGCTAAACCATCTCAACCATTTTGTTCCCTTTCTGGCCTTTTCCCTAAATTTAGTCGGGATTCAACTCACATCTGAGAGTCAACTGAATACATTTTTCCACGAACATTTTAATTCCAGCTGTATTTTAAAGGCTTATTGTTGAACTTCTAAGAGTATGTACATACACACATTGAAAAGCTGGTGGGTGTTTCATATTCTGTTTTGAGAGCAAACACACAGCCTTAAGGGCTCTTCTGTCAAAAACGTTAACCCAACGTGATCCATTTTAGGCCCCGTATTATGTGCGCAAAACGCTTTTGTTTCAGCCATTCATTGCTGCCAGGATCAACTTCAAAGAAATCATTCAAGCTAATCCAAGACAGCATTTGCAACTACAAAATACTCAGGAGGCTGCAACATTTAAACTTGACAGCATCACTTTCAGTTCCAAAAGGCCAGCGAGGTGAAGAGCACGACACCTTTTGCAATCCCACCGTCTTTTCTGCAGAGATTTCAAAGCGCGCCACATTCACAGCTGATGCGCCTTGTGCCGGGATCTCACCTGAGCTGCTGCGCTAGTTGAAGTCCAGACTAACCCAGTACTCGATTAGGGTTCGTTCCTCCGAGCAACACCCAGCCCACGCAGCGGTGACAGCCGTCCCCCAGAGCAAAGAGCACCGAGCCAACTGGCCGGTTGCCTTCAGCAGCTCCCATACCCCAGAAGGCCAGAGCAGTCCCATCACTAACGACGTGCACACAGAAGGCACTCATTCTGCATAGGTCTTGAACTTGAAGAAAAACCTTGTCCTAAACCCGCTTCATCTAAAACAGGCAGTCTCTGCATCTTTTTCCATGCATGATGCTACTCTGCAGACATCCCCAAAGCATCAAGGAGTGGAGATGGGCTCTCCTCCGGCCATTACAAGGCATTAAATGACTCGCTAGACAACCAGGCTGCTCAGTTGTGTAAGAGACGTTATGAACAACTCTGTTGACATAAGACATGGCATGAAAAGAAGAAACTCTGAACCCTGTGAGCTGGCTATTATGCAGGCAAAGGGAAGAAAAGGATGGTGGGTATCTGCCAAAACAGGAGGGAAAAGCGCATTGACAAGGACAATTAATTCTATAATCAGAGCTTCATGCACAATTGTAACTGCCTTCTTATTTGTAAAGATGCTGGAAGAAGACCAAAAGCCACAGTCTTCAGATGCCGAAAAGGGGAATTCCATGCTAAACAAAAGTCATAAGCCTAATTATAGAGCTAATTACCTTTCTAGACAGGTTTTTGATAAATTGACTTCAATGTATACTGTTTAGTTTTCAAGCAATCTTTAGGCTAATAAAATTCTTGACAATTACGTGGCTTTGTGTCTTTTGGGAATAAACTTTAACAGCAACACACGCTTGTTGCCCAAAGAGGGCAAAACTTGGTCTTGAAATATTAAATTCATGAACGTGCACAGCACAACGCAGCCCGCAGGACCTCACGCAGTGCTGTGGAACTGAGCGGCATTACGGTAAACTCTCCTGACGTGCTGGGGCTATTTACCGTCACAAATAAGTCACCCTGTTGCAAAGATTTGGCTTTCATAAATACTCTGAATTCAGCTGCTGTTTGATGTCTTATCAAAAGGGTGCATTTTAAGCCAGGCTCCAAGCATCCACTGTTCAGAAAGATTACCACGACGTATTTTCAGTTCTGAATCTATTACACTCAGGAGCGTAAGAACTGTTCTATCATTCAGACATGTCAATACAGCCAAACGTTTATGTGTTTAACGTTCAGCCAGCACTGCTGCTGCAGGCAAGAACATGGGAAATACAAATTATTATTACCATTATTCTAAAAGACAATATTTTATCTCCAAGCCAAACTCTTACATCAACCTGTGTAACACTACCCAGCCCACCTCTGAAATGATAAATGGGCAATGTCTTTTCTCTCTTAGGTCTCTTTTTAATTTATTACATGTACTCCAGCTTCATACAAATTGGGTGAAAGAAAAAAAGAGTATTATGTTCTCTTCATGTTCACACTACTTACCTACCTTTCACACTTCATCTGTCTAAAAATTTGAAGCCAACTTCACTTTAATTTCCTCTTCTGCACTTCTTTCATTCCCAGAATCTCACACAGAACATTTGAGATTACAAAACATTTGAGAAGATCATCAGAGACAAATATAAATAAGTAATTTAGCTTGCTTTCCAAATATATACAAACACTTCTACCAATAGAGTTTTGTAAAGAGATGAAAGTAACCAAACATGTTTAGGGTAAACAGGCTTCTATTGTACCACAGCTTCAGAATTTAGCAGATCTTAAAATATAATTTTGTTATGACACACACACAATACAGAAACCAAAATTAAAGCACCTCCGCCTCTCATTTTGCGCTGACAAAGACCTGAAGCTCAACACTCAGCACTTTCAAGGGCTTTCAAGTCTGCAAGCACCTCCTCTGTTGTTTAAGAATTTGTTATGGGAAACATCAGAAAAAGTATTTTCTAGGTAATGAAGCACATCCAAAATTACTTCTGTGGCTCCCCCCCATGAAAACTCTACTCAACCACACAATCTTTGCTATGAGAAAGTACTGATAGTCAGGGATTTCCTTCCACATTCCAAGAAGTGCATTAAACCTTCCGGGATTTCCACACTCCAAGCAACGCACAGCTGTCTGAACTGAAACGTGGTGCATTACAAAGCGTGTGTTTCAGAAGATCACCATCCCACTTGCAGAAAGAGAAAGCATAAGATACTGCAGCCAAAATCTTTTGACATTAGGCAACAACGACCTATTTCTACATGAAGTGTTATTTGCAGGGGATGGAGCTACCAGGAAGTACAACCTGTTCATCACAGGATAAATTGCTGCACAGAAGTAGAGGCATCTGCCAGCTCTTCAGATCAATCAGCAAACAAGCAGTGGTAACCCAAACCTCCAGTTACCAAGGCCTAAAATAACTCGGAGGTTCCTACTTGCCCTAAAGTAGGATCACCCACGCAGCCAGCTTGCGTGGCATAGGCGAGATGCTACAGATCAGGACGCTTTTGTATTGGTTGCGTGCCTGATCCCCAGAAAGAGAAATCTCATTTCTCATCCCTAGACAACACACTCAAAGCAAACCGAGCTAGGAAAATGCTGCCACCCACGCTAGCTCAGGATCTCCCAAGTCAGCACTGGTGGTTGCAGCACAAACCTGCCAAGAGCACAGCAGGCATGCTGCAAGCGGGGCCGGGGCCAGCGCCACCACCTGCTGACCCCGGTGTCCTCTGGGACTCCCTGGCCGAAGGGAAGGAAACCACCAACTCTTACTAAAGGAATCTTGAAATACAGAGCATGGATCTACCCTAACGTCAGACCGTCAGCTTCAAAACAGACTTGGCGGTTTGGGGCTTCTTCATCTTTTAATTCTGTGGCGTTTGCATGAACTGTCAGAGCTGAGTGACATAGTCTCTGTTCCTCTCCCCTACTGTTTTAGAACTTTATTGTGTAAAAATCAACAGTTATTCCATGTACTCAAAGTTCCCAAAGAAGGGTACAGCATGAGTAAGAGAGTACAAGTAAGAGAGAAGAAAACTTGTAAGATGCTGGGCAAGAAGATTTTTGTCTTTTCATGGTAAGTTTTGCTACAAATAACTGTACCCATCAGTTCGGGAGTGGAAGGGGGAGGACACAGCTTTGTAAAGAAGTCTTTGTCACCCCCCAAAACACAACAGGTAGTGATTAGAGCTATTCACCAACAGAGGAGCTTTCTACACAGAACCATTGCACCCAAGGTCTGTAAAACACCAGCCAACTCACAAAGTGTACAGAATTTCAAAAGAATTCTTTTTAAATTTGAATACTTCCTCAGATTAATCCCCTTCCATTTTTCTAGAAAAAAAAGTGAAAAAAAGGATTTTAGACATTTTTTTTTCCTCTTATCACTGGTAATCTGTGTATTTTGCTCCACTTAAAATATGAGAAAAACCTGTTCTGTGTTTGGAGTCGAGTAATGTTCCCAACAAGCTTGTGTGATCTCCAAGCAATTCGTTGTTTCCTACAGTGTTTGTATATGCAACATATATGCAAGGGAGCCCCAGTGAGGATTCCTGTCAAATTTGCAAGTTACTTATGCTGAATGTTGCTTATTATAACAACACCTGATCCCTTAAGTCCCAATGCTGCCTGTCACACTGTTTAAATTTCAAATATAATTCCCTGTTTGGGTCAGAAAAGAAGCACCCAGCCGAAGGCAGGCCAAGGTCGACGGTATGCAGAACTGGTTTATTATTTTTTTACATTAGTGTTCTGCCAGAAGCTAATCATAGCATGCAAGTGCTGATTTCAGAAACAAAACACTATTAACTCACATAATCAGAGCTTCCCATTCAAAGAAGTTCTCTTCATTCATGGGACCTATTAAAAAAAAAAAAAAAACAAAACAAAACAACAATGCTCAGTGCTACCTGAACGCAAGGCTCCGACTTCACAGCACACAAACCCCGCTCAGCTCCTCACCTGCTACTATCCCTTCTGGGGGGTTCAGGGTCAGCTCTGTAAAAACAAAAACACAAGGGAGGTTAACACGATTCCCAAGCCCAAGCATTGCCGCTAGCATTTGGGTGGGCATGGCTTAGCGCAGAGGTCCCCCCAGCAAACATCCTTGGAGAAAAGCTTGAGGACACCCTGGGAGCAATATTCCGGCAATGCTCTGGGCAACACTCCACATCCAGAAGGCCCAGTATCTCACTGCTGACAACTTCTTCATGCAAGACAGTTTTCTAGACAAAATTATTTGGCATTTTGGGCTTTTTCAGGCTCCCAAGACTAGTCTTCCCCCAGGCAAGAAATTAAAACTGAGAAGCAAGAACAAAAACTCTTTCGTCAAGCATGGGGACCAGTCTTCTCTTGAAGCAGGGCGGTATCTGCAGGGAAAAACTCAAACAGCCTTAGGAGAGAACAGGTTGTACTCCTAACACCTCTCTGCACCAATTAAGACTTGACAATACAAACCCCAAAAGGACACAAAAAGTTAGAGAAGCTGAAGCAAGAGAGATCTGACGAGCAGCTCTGCTCTTTGAATTCTATCCGACTCTCCCTGCATGGCCCGGAAAACGCGAGTAAAACAAACCAAACGCAGCAACAAAGCAGCCATGACTGCACACAGCAAGTTTGGATCCATCCACCTTTGCTCTCTGCAGGAATTCCCAATCCATACAATAACCTTCAGCATCAACACCTCATTTCAACCCTGCTGAAGCCCAGCACTCTGTGCGCTGATAAAAAAAAAAGGTTTTCTACTACGCAGCACAAGCACAATGACCATCAACTTCCAGTTGCCAAAGTCCTGTGGGCTGGTGAGGCAAAGTCCAGCTGGGCACAGGCAACCAGGGGACCTGCAGTCCTGGGGGGCACAGCCCCACAGCTCCCAGCCAGATGTGGGGCAGGTGGCAGGAGGCGAGGCTCCAAGGGTGTCAGACCAGACAAGGTGACAGTAATTAGGCCAACTTAAGCAAGGGCTGCGAGCTGCTTACCTAGAACAGTGTTTCCTATCTGATGGGCTGTGGACTACCAGTGGCCCCTAACGCACAAAATGCAGAGGCAGGAAACACCACGCGCGTTGCCACACATGAAAACAAGCACGAACGCGGACTTGGGGAACATGGGAAGTCACAAGCCGATAACCGACACGCTTGATCTGATTTCTGTTAGGTTATAAGTGAAAACTGTGGGTAGTGCCAGAGCGCATGGATTTTTGTCTTAAACCAGCTAAGTTACCGTTGGATTCAAAAACATGCCAAGATACACCATCAGGAAAGATACCAAAACTCTTCAGATCACTCAGATTGCCACTAATTTTGGCACAGACCTCTCCACTTGAGGTTAAAAGCACAGCAGCAGACTGAAATTCAGTGTTACAGTTCCCCATGATGTCCTGAAGCAGGTTTTTCCAGCTTGCTGGTGGGTCTCTCTAACTGCTTTTCTTGTTGCTGTTTTCAGATAGAGAGAGACTTCAAACCCAAGAGCTCCTGGAATCATTTTGCTCCATCTTGTGGCTCTCTCTAAGAGGGGAATCCCTCTGACATTTCCCAGGATTTCCCTTGAAAAGCCCAGCAGCCTTTATGCCTGCCCGGTGGCAGCATCTATGTGTCCCCAGCAGCTGGCAGACAGCCACACAGAGGTGTGCCGTTCAGCTCTCCCCCAGCCAAGAAAACCAGGGTGACGGGAAGCAAGAGCCAAACTTGGCTGAGCAAAGGCTCTTTACGAGGATGGAGGTCCCATTCTTCACTTCACCTTGCTCAGCTCTCCCCTGAGAGATAGACGAAAGAGGTTTCCATCCTCAAGGACCATGCAAAGGGGTAACCGGGCAGCGCAGGGGCAGACAAGCTTTGATTTCGAGTGGCTGCTGTCCTACCTGGTCTCTGAGGAAGGAAAAACCCCTTTGCCACGTGGATGGTGACATCCTCCCTGTGATTTTTCAAGAGCTGTTCAAAGGGAAATCGGGAGCACAGCTTTCGGGAGCTGCACAGCATGAACTGCCAGGAGCTGACACAGCACCACCTGCTTCACTCTTACCAGAGCCTGCAAAATAGGGTCACTTAACGGAACGTAAGGAGGCATTTTTCCCATTATTTTTAAGCCAGCATCAAAAAGCATGTGATGAGAGCGTTTGCTTTTAACCTTTCACTGCAGAACAACGTTGACAAGTCAGCTAGGCCAAACAGCCTCCTACCCCACTCTCCTCTGCCACCCCATCCCTCTGTGGCTGTCCTCTCGAGCAAGCCGCACGGCACAACAGGAGATGTCAGCAGATGAAACAGTCCGCCCTCTGCTCCCCACAGCGTCCAGCCCGGGGGAACTTTTGGCTAGCCTGAGTTTGGCCTTCTGGCCTGCGAGACCCCCCTGCCCCACATGCGTGGTTTAAAGCTTTCCCGAGGAAAGCTCTCCCCCTCTGCAAGTGCCATGCCACATTGTCCTCTCTCTTGTCCACCCATGACAGCGGCGTGCTGGCGCACACCCACCACCAGCCACAATCACCCAACAGCCTCAAACAGCAATGAGCCGTTGCTGTTCCTGGGCGCACTATTTCCCAGTGACACCAAGGAGCTGAGCCCTCTGCCCACACTGAGCACAGACAGCATCCAACAGGAGGCACTCATGGAGGAAACGTGGATCCTGAAGCTCCACCAGCTACTCCAGAGAGGCAGCTTGCACAAACTGAAAGCCACCTCCCTCCATCCCTTTTCTCCAAGGGGCAAGATCCGCAGAAAGACTTTGCAGGAGCCCTCGACGCAACAGGCCCTTGCCCATGGCTGACTGGTGAATGTGGGTCCAGGAAAAAAACCTCCAAGGGGTGGAACCTCATGATCTGTGGGACAGCTGAGGTGAGAGCAGAGCTGTCAGACACAGAGCGGTCCTTCTGCCACACTGGCACCACAGCTCTGTTACCTGCACCGGGAGCTGTGGGACCCCATGCCTGTGTCAGAGCACAGGCCCCGTTCTGCAGGTCATCACGACTTCCCCCCGCTGCCAGCGGGCAGATAGTCTCTCTGGGGCAGGCAGAGCCAGGCCACCACCTTCCTGGGCCGGCATTTTACATGGTACTGACTCCCAGAGCTGCCATCAGCAGGAGCTGCCATCAGCAGGAGCTGCTGGCTACAGCAGCCTCCCAATGCATCCAAGGAGCACCTTCCGCCAGGCAAGCCTTCGGGTTCCTACAGAGCAAACACACAAGCAGCAACGTCTTATTAAGGGATGCTGAGAGCTGGAAGGACAAGCAGTCAACAAGGAGAAAAGGATAAAACAGAAAGCCAGAAAAGGAAACAGTTTTGAAAAGAGGTAAAGGGGAAGGCCAAGAAAAGTCTCTGCTGAAAACAAAGGAGCAGCAGGGTCATGAGGAGAAGCTGAGGCTGGCAGCTGCTGCTGGAAAGGAAAGCAGATAAGGCACCACCAGGTCACTTGTACATCTTCAGGGTACCCTAGGGCCTGGGGGTTTGTGGAGAGCTCTCTACTCAGACACGGGTGTCAGGCGCATGTTGGAGGGGCCTGCGGTGGTGCGGCGCACCAGCTGATTCAGAGTAATGTCTCTCTTAAGCACTTGAGAGCATCTGGAGCAGCTTCCATTTTCACATCACCCACAAGGCACCCTGTTGGGTTTGCAGGGTGGTTCTGCTGCACGCAGTCAGGGGACTTGCTTCCATATCCAAACACAAAGAAGCCCCAGCTTACAGCACCATAGCTAAATCTTACTTTAAATCTTTGGTTGTAAACCAAGACTGAGTGAAATGGAGCCGACACTAGGGAATTGTAACACTTCCATTAGGAACGTGGGGCAGATTTGGGTGCGCACAAAATCAATGCCCCCCTTCCATTTCACTGCTCATTACAGAGTCATTACAGGCCAATTACACCTGGAAAGGAGGAGAACTGAAAACACCCCTCCTTGTTAAAGAGGTGAATAAAGAGACTGATCACATTCTGAAAAGCAGTGTGCTTCCTAAAAGCCATATCAATTCAGCACATCTCCAAGGCGATTAAACGCACAAGACTCAGGAAATAGTAAGGGCACATACACGCAGTACCTGACAGCATCTGGACTGAGATGCTTGAAACCGGTCTAGTTCTTCCTGCTCTGCCAGAAATCCTGTTTCCTTCTCTCTTCTCCGACCGGCATAAGGTAGTTTGAGCTCACGTGGACACACGGCACTGTCCGCGATACTTCCTAAGTGTTATGCTTTGGAAAGAGCATTTTCAAAGCAGGTTTAACAGGGACAGCTGCAGAGGCCCACCGCAAACGTTCATCCCTCTCTTCCCCCCCCCACATCACAATCCACAGCACCACAGCAAGAGTTTTCTTCCGGCTCCACATGAACCCTCTCCAAACAATGAGGGCTGGCAGCACCCACTGAAGTGCTGCCAGATTCTATTCTGCACAACCCAGGTGTATTTCTTCTGTGGATGCCCCATCCCTGGAGGGGTTCAAGGCCAGGCTGGATGAGGCTTTGAGCAACCTAGGCCAGTGGGAGGTGTGCATGCCCATGGCAGGGGGTGGAACTAGATGGGCTTTAAGGTCCTTTTCCAACCTAAACTATTTGATGATTCTGTGGTGTCAGAATTAACAAAAATCTCATATTTTTAACGTGACAGCACTCCCTATGACACCTGTTGGCACTACAATCCACTGCTCTGTTGCCTGTTTGTACCAGAATGGAAATACAATGCATACAGCTAGGCACTAAAATTCTTGCATCTCTACTGATTTGATTTAATACTTTCAAAGTAACCCATTTTAGATTTTAAAAGTTCAGCAAGTGACAAGCCATCCTTTGAGATCACACAGCCAGGAAACAGTACACGTAGAAAAAGAAGATTCCCATCTCCTAACTCTTATAAACGTACACTGCTATTGAGAGACTAATTTCAGGCTTTAATAATATTCCAAATCTAGAATTAACAACATATGCTCTAACAGAAATTCTTCCCATTTTTATATCCGATTTTTTTAAAAGCTTTATCTAAATTAGTTCTGGGAGGGTGGAAAAATACTTGAATGAGACAGCAAAAAGTCATCACACTCCAAACATGCAAAGATCTAAATGAGATAGATTTATTTTTTGTCCTCATCTGGCTGCCCACAGCCACCTTCCCTTTTCTCTCCACAAGGAAGGGGAAACAGAGCAATTTCACAGCCTCTCCCAAAATAGAATAATGCATTTGGGCTCCAACAGGTAGAATCCACACAATGTCAAGCATTTTTCATGTACGGTAACAATAAACCTTTTTTTAAAGATTTAAACTTACATGTGCATATACATAGAGAAAACCAAAGACTAAAACTGAAAAAAAAAGCAAGTAAGAAAAGAATTACAAGACCGGTAAAATACACCAGCAAGGTACTGGCTGCCAAACATCACTGTCAACTCAAAATAACTAAAGGGAAGAGACAGAGAAGGAAAAAGAGGAAAATTAAAGAAAAAAACATTGTGTGCAGAAATATATACATAGCTGTATACAAGATTTCAAGCCAAGAGGAAGAGGGCATCATCCTCCCCCCTCCTGTTCGCCCAGGGCTCACGCCAGCACCGGGAACACGCACGGTCAGGAGGGAGCTGAAAGTCTACAGGAAGCCGAACCTGGGCCTACAGACCTGTCCCAAGACAGGACTGTCTCTTTTTCTGCAAAGAGGCATCAGAGCTACCTACGACCAGGAACTAGTTTTATTTTTCAAAATAACTTTCACTGAAAATTTCTACTACAAAACAGCTCCTAAAGACAACTGCCCAGTCTTCTGTGAAACACCAGGGAAGGGTTACAATTCAGGCTTGATTCCGGGTTTTGTAGGAAAGTTTGATGAGAGCTCCCACTAAAGGAAAGGGACAACCCTGGAAATGCACATCCAGCCCAGGGAAATGCAGGCAGCCACAGACATTGAAAAGTATGGCTTCCTCTGCTTCTGTAACTTAGGTCTCCAGAAGTCAAAGCACTGTACACTTAGTCACGGTAGATTACATTCATTTTTACGACACTTTATTAGAGTCAGGAAAGTATTTACAAGGAAGATCACAAACAAGATGTTATCTCAGTTCCTGGTAAGTGTTACCCTGGGAAACTATGCAGAGAAGATTCACATAACATCTGCCTGTAGCATTAAGTCAAATTCTTTTTTATGGGATTTAATATTACTTTGTCCTACAGAATTCATTCAGGCCTGACATGCCAGTAAGATCTAAGAGCTTCTCAACAACAAAGGATCAAAAACGCTTTTTGGGACTAAGAGGATTTATGCAAGAGAACAGACAGAAGCAGAGTCAAGTCTTTTTGCAGTTGCCTTTCAGGTCAGTGCTTCTGGATTACAATAGAAAAATGGAGGTTTCTAGGACACGCTGTCAGCACAAGCGTTACCCACACAACTGCGCTGGCAGGGCGTACTCACCGGCTGGGGGCCCTAGGCCAGCTCTGGTCCTTGCAAACACCTGTATGATGGGTCAGGTTAGAGACCTGAGCTCCGCAGAGCATCCTGAGAATAAACACGGCATTGGCAGGAAATGTGTCTATAAATACTCTATTTTATACAGGCTGGAGTCCTCCACTAAATGATGGCAAAGTGAGACACAACTCCTCAGCCCTAGACAACCTCAGGAGCTCTGTAAATGGCCTTCGCCGGAGCAGGAGGACAGGTCTCACAGCCTACCGCAATCCTTCTGCTCCTAAACATTGCTTTGGTTCTCCATTCTATTTTCCTGCCTCAAATAAAAGCCAGAACATCAGAGGCCAAAAGCAACTAGGTAAACAAACAAATTCTTGACAAGAAAAGGCACCTCCAGACACCTCACAAGATCACCAGGGAGATCACACACCTCAGGAGAAGCGAGATGTCCCGGAGGGACCCAGCCCCCAGCAGCAGGTCCCTGATCCCCTCGGTGGGGTGGGTGACGATCACCCCTTGCCACCCCCTGCATGTCACACCTCACACAGATTTTTAAACAACCAACCAGCCAAGTCCACGCCACTGATCACTACATTCAAGTTTAAACGCTGTTGCTAACCGCCACACTTCCCTTACGGTGCTGAAAGCACACCCAGCCACCCTGCAGGTAACACAGATCTGCGGCAGGTTTCCGGGGCTGCCTTCTGCTCCGCCTGGAAGATTTAACCGGACAAAACTACACAGCCGGGGCCTCCCAGGCCTCTTCCGCAGCCAAGCTCCCTGGGCCACCAAGTCCCAGGCGTGTCAGCCGCTCACCCACCGCCCTCGCTGGCCAGCAGGCTCGCCGCCGGTGCCGGAGCGCACGACGGGTCCCCACCCAGGCCAACGGCAACGAACAACACCGCGGGGGGGGGGGCCGACCATAACTCCCCTTGTTCACAGCCGCACCTCAAAGCCCCGGTGCAACGAACCCCCCCCCGGCTGTCCGGGTGAGGGAGGCAGGGAGAGCTCTGCAGGCCGGGCGGAGCAGCCGGCGGGGCCGGGGAGGCTCCCCCGGTGGAGGGAGGGCGGGAGGCCCGCGGCCTGGCCTGCCCAGCCGCCTGCACCGCCCCAGCACGGCCCCGGCCTTACGAAGGATCCCGTCAGGAGGGGCAGCGGAAGGGAGGGAACACCAAGGAACGCCCGGCGCCGCCACTCCCCCGACTCACGCTTGTACTCGGCCATCAGCCGCTTGAGCGCAGTCCCCGCCATGGCGCGGTCCCGCCGCCGCTTCCGGGCAGGCGGCTAGAAAGGCGGGTGGGAGGCTAGAGATGGCGGCGCGCTGCCGCTCCTCCTCTATGGTAAGCGCCCGGTCCTCCCAGAGCGGGGTGGCGCCGCGCATGCGCAGAGCTGCACCCGCCTGAGTGGGATCCGTGACCGCAGCGGGCTGAGGAGAGCTGCACCGGCACCGGGAACACCCCGGCCCGGCGGCGGGCCTGTAGGAAAGAGGCTGCAGGGACAGCGGGATAAACTCCAGCGGCTCCGCGGAGAAGGGAGGAGAGAGAAAAGAGAGCAAAAAGTTGCATAGTGAGGTAAAATCCCCCCAGGGAGAGGGGCAGAGCAGGTACCCCGGGGTTTATACCTGGCCAGGCGCTTCTGCTACCTCAGGAGCCTCCAAGGCGGACGCTGAAGGGCCGCTGCCACGGACACCTCCCCAGCAGGAGGGCAAACGGAGCCAAGGCAAGGGGAGCGCAACCCTATGAAGCGTGAGGCATGAGACAGAGTACCAAACTATATTTACTGTATACAACAGTAAAGGACCACAAATAAATGTACAAATCAGTGAATAAACAATGAGATCTACAGGTGTACCCCCTCCAGCCCATGTACAAGAAAATGAAAAAGAAAAAAAGGGTCTTTCCAGCAAGACTTCGAGCAAGCGAGAGGTGATCTAACATGGCCAAACGGGTCAGGGAAATATAAAAGGCAGACAACGATCCCACAGAGCAGCAGTGGACAACCGGTCAAGGGACAATAGGATGGCCCTTGCAAAAAATTCACCTGGAACAGGCTCCACACTTCAGTTGGAGCTCAAACCCATCACACAAATGCATTTAACATTCAGTAAGTTTGGGGAGGCAGTAGAATGGATTATTATTTTTTTGAACGCACGAACACACACACACACATCTCTCTGTCTTGCTTGCCAGGTTCCTGACAGTTCTGCACATACAGCTTGGGGATGTTAAAAGGCTTTTTTTTCCCCCTCGTTCACAGATCAAGCTTATCTACCAAAAACAAATATTAAACGGAAACCTGAAGCCGCACACTTCTAGTACCAACTGAGAAATAAAGAGACATACTAGAGGGAGCAGGAGAAAGGTGACCAATTCTGCCCATCACTCGGCAAACGGCTGAAGTTACGGGTTCCTCTTTTTGTAAGCTTGCACAACAAAAAATACCGCTGCTCTAGCACGAGTGTTAGTTTTTGGACCAGCTGCTCTGCTAACTCTGGTTCTGACAATAATTCAGGACAAACCTCATGTCTGCATTAAAAAAGTATATTTCCAATGACTTTATCATAATATGACAAAGCAAATGTAAATCTGCAATATTTTAAACTCCGACTCTATACTAAGAATTGTATCTGCACGTACCAGCCTTGTGTCATAGGCTTAACGCTTCTGAAGGAACTGTGTTTGCTACACACACTAAAAACTTAAAATCAGCATCTCTTTTACTTCTCTTGGGCGTATCTTGAAAGAAAACTTTTATGCTCACAATCGGCATGAAAATATACTGAATTATTTACACAATTAGAATTAAACAGAGGGATAAGATCGACAAGAGCCAGGAATGAACACTCCATATCCTAAGACGTGGATGAATATTTAGGCCACAGGTTCAAAGGAGGAAAAAAAAAAACACAAACAAAAAAACCAAAAAAAGATAACAGCAGAGAGACAACGCATATTACTTAATCTGAACTTAAATCAAATTGGCCCAATTTAAGATCTCGATTAATCCCTGCAGATACTGTTTTGACTTGCACACGCAGTACGTCAAAGACAACAAGCAATTTTGGTAAATGTCCTCTAAAGTTTAGAAGAATCCCGTGTGATTGGCATGTTCATTTGTTTACTATTTAATAGCAAATCCAAGGACAGATGAGAGGGTGAGACGCGATGAGGATCCTGAAACTCCTCTTCTCAAAAGGACGGCATGTCTTAACACGCTCCACCTGTCTGCTGTTGGAATACATCAATAGTGTCTTCATCTTCCATCTCCAGCTGTGAGAGTAATGCAGAAAATACAAGACTTGAAATACACACAGTTACAAAAGCACTTAGCTCTCTACTCCTAACCAGTACCAGTAATAAAAAAGGTGTAATTTCAATTAATTAATCCATGAAACACTTTCTGTCAGTCACCCCCAAGCAGGCACTATCGTCTCCCCAGCTGGAGCATCACCAAAACCAGAATGGGTTTCAGAGGACACTTCTCAGTCAGGACAAACTCAACAGTTCAGCATCTTCCACAACAAATCTTCCCACCCAAGCATCTCCTCGGTTCCTTGCCAGCCCAATAAATTCCCCATGTTCTCCACAGTGACGGTTCTGATGGCAGCTACGGTACCAGCTCTGAACAGGCTGATGCAGAAGTAGGACAGAGCTGAAAATGCTGGCACTTGCCCGGGGTCCCTTCCACACCGGCACTCCAGTCCCAGCTTGTTCAGCACCAATGCTGATGCTACATATTTTCCTCGCCCCCAAACAGTGAAAACATTCTGGTGGGGGGGCAAATTCCCCCTAAACAAAATATTCAGAACATGCTAAACTTACAGCAACTGTTTCAGAATCATTCTGATTTGAAACCCCTTTGATCTGCATGCAGACATCAAAATATTTGTATAGCAATTTGCAGGAAAAGTATTTTTCATACCTGTGCAGGTGTGTCCGCTTCATTAATGGGTTGTCCATCAAATCTGAATCTAATCTGCCTCATCGACAAGCCCTGCAAGTTTCAAGTAATTAATATGAGAAACCATGCTTTTATTTCTCCATACAAACAAAACAGTTACAGATTTACTGTCATAACAAATAGTAACAAAATTAAGACTCAAAAGATTAAACCAGGCAGGAAACTTGGCACATCTCTCCTGCTCTAGAAATGGAGGAAGCGGAGCTGTGTGAGCGACGTCCTGCTGTGCCGCTGTCGCAGCGAGGACTCTGTACGGAACCACAGAGGTGAGCTTGGCATCTGGTTCTGACCCAGGTTCTGATCCTGCCTCGCAAGGCACAAATATCAAAAGCTGACGTGCAAAGTAACTCCAGAAGAGATCAATCAGTACACTGTTCTATAAAGCCTCAGAGGACTTGTCAGGAAGGAGCAGCAATCGTTTCTCACACAGTCAGAGAAATAACCGTAGATCAAGTTGACTTCTAGTTCTTTCTACTTCTGATTAAAAAAGGCACCGTGAAGAATACTGTTTCAAGAAAAAAGAATTTGCAGGACTTAATGCAGATTTTTACTTGCAAGGTTTATTAGAAAAAAAGCAAGGGTCTAACAGCAGTAAGCTAACGTTGCCCTTAAAACCTGAGTTGAAATCACAACCAAATCTTCTTGTGACAGTGTTTAATCGCACAAGGCAGTCGTTATTCCCTGCTCCAGGGATCGAGGTCTTTGCTTTGCCCTCCAAAATCCTTCGCAATCCCTGCACCATTCACACTTCCAGAGCCACATGAACACGAGAACTCCCTGTACCTCTCCGAGACCCTCCACATTCAGTTCTTGTTCCCAGCCCCAGAGGTGTCACACTACACCGGGCATGGGACAGGCCAAGGCTCAAGCAAGCAAAGAAAGGATCCCGCACATAACAGACGAGGGGAAACGTTGGTAAAATTCAACTCTGCTTCTGAAAGCTGTTCACATCCCGACCCAGTGCTCTGCACCACCTACTACAGTGCCAAAGCACAGGCACTCGGGGCTACAGGCTCAGGAATGGGATAAATCAGGATACAACAGGATAAATCCCTCTCCTGTTCATTTCTGGGTGGCACCAAGGAACAGCCACCGACACGGAGCAGCTCCCAACGGAGCACACTGCACAGCAGGAGACACAGGAAAGGAGGAGGAAAAAAACCCCAAATGGAAAGTCACGGCGCAGGAAAATTTGTTCTGTGCCACCTTCCAAACAGAAAACACACAAAGTCAGCAAAGTTTTGTGAGATGATAGAACTGAGGGTTACGAGGGCAAAAACTCGGAGCGAGTTGGTGTCCGAGCCAGGACCAGAACACGCAAAGTTTCGGTAACACCGTCACGGGACATTTTCAGAGCTCTTGGAGCACCTGGTGAGGAAGAGGCAGCTTTCATCTACCGAACAGAAAATCTCAAACGCTTAAAAAGCTGCCAGCATCCTACATCCTTGCTCTCCCACACGCCGGGAGACACTCCCCCCGGTACTGTTAACGTTCCCGAGAGAAAAGCAGCGAAGCCTTCCCCACCGCGCAGCCCCTGCCCGCGGCGGCAGCCGGAGCCGTGCCCACCTGCCGCTCGCAGTACGCCTTCATCAGCTTGCTGAGCGGGGTGTGCCGCTTGATCTTGAACTGCACCACCGAGCCGTCCTGCCCCGCCACCTTCAGGTTGATGTGGTCGTTCTCCGTTTTCACACCTTCCTGGATGAAAAAAATAAAACAAACACGAAGGAAAAAACGGGTTCACAGCCCGGGCAGGTGAGTCCCCCGCCGCGCCCCCGGCCCCACCGCCATCCTCCAGGACGCGCGGAGGCCGGGCGGTCCCCCCCCAGAGCCGCCGCCTTTCCCTCGTCCTCCCCCTCCCGCCGCGCCCGGCCCGGCCCGGCCCACCCCGCCATCTTGGCCGCCGCACGCCGCTGGGCGGGGCGGGGCCCTACCGGCAGCC
>WKFP01013521.1:142493-165587 GCA_011057875.1 Pterocles orientalis | reverse complement strand
CGCGCGCGCGCTGAGGGAGCGGCCCGCGCCGCTCGGCTCCCGCCGCCGCCTGCCGCCCACCAGAGCGCGCGCGTCAGCCCCGCCCCCGCCCTGCCGCCGCGCCAGCCGCCCCGCGCGCTCACTGGACGCCCCAGCCTGGTCACGTGAGGGGCGGTCCCGCAGCGGCCGAGGAGAGGCGGGAAAAGGAGACGGCGCGCGCGCCTCCCCTCCGGAGACGGCTCTGGAAAGTGCGTCACGGCAAACCGGAAGCGCCGCGGGCTAAGGGGCGGGGCTAAGGGGCGGGGTCCGAGGGCAGCCGGGTCCCCGCCGAGCCGCAGGGGGGCGCTGTTCGCCGCATGCCCGCCCGCGGTGAGAGCGGCCCGTGGGGCGGGGGCGGGGCGCTGGCCGCCGGAGCACAGGCCGCACCCCGGGAGCCGGGTCTGCCGCGCTTCCGGCCGCGGGAGAGAGAGCGGGCGGGGGGAGGTGGCGGGGGCCCAGGAGCCTTGTACCTCCAAGGCACAGCCCGGCCGGGGTCTCCCATCCGGGCCTGTCCAGTAGCCTCCCTCCCTGCCCAGCCCGGCCAGGTGCCGAGGCCTGTCAGCAGCCCTTTGGCAGGCGGCTGTACCAGGGCACCCTCCCCCAGCCTGGATCGGAGCCCTCTGCAGCACCGGGGTGTGCGGGCCCAGGAGAGGAGGGTCTGCCCCAAACCTCCATCTCAGCCGCAGGAGAGCAGACGCTGGCCTCTTTGGGGATCTACATGGGAGATCCCACTCCCAGGAGACTCTACCTTCCAGGGGTGTATCGTCACAGGGATGAGCTAACCAGCACGGTAGAAACCCAGGCGTGGCCCCTCTCAGCATCCCCAGTGTTTTCATTTCAGAGGGGCCCCGGCCACCCCACTCAGGACCAGGGCCAGGGGAGGCGGTGCGGATGGTCCCCTGAGCTTGGCTCTTCCTCCCAGACCCTCCACAGCCATGATGGATCTTTGCTGGTCTCCAGTGGGTGGCAGAGCCGGCTGCACCCATTGCTGTCCCACTGCCAGGACAGGCTCTGGACACACTGGTGGGGCATGGTGGGGCTGCGCTCCACAAGCTCAGTGGAGGATCTCCGGCACCGGGGATCTCTGGGACCTGGCTGCTGCTCCTGCCACCGCTGCTGCCATGGCCACAGTCCTGTGTAGGGATGGAAGCAGCTGCAGTGAGGGTATGTCATCCTCCACCTGCAGGCAGGAGGCCCATGCTCACAGCTCAGTCTACTCGGGTATTTCATCTCCCTCAGGGCGTTGGCTCTTTGTCTCACCTTTCCTATTACATGCCTTGCCTTGGGAATTGGCCTGGTGCCAGCTTTGTCTGGCCTTTTTATGCAGGGCTGTCCCACAGTCACAGCACCCTGTATGTGCAACTGTCCTGGGGCTCAAAGCCAAGCTCCCTGTTACACCCTGTTAACCCCTTCCTTCCAAGTTCCCTTGTGCATCCTCTGAGTGCCCATCATGAGGCACACTGTCCCATGCCTCAGCCATGGTGTCCCCATCACCATCTGCTCCCCCTGCCCCGAGTGGCACAGCCTTCCCAGCAAGGTGGCCTCACAAAGGACTAATTAATCCCCATGGAAGGTTTTTTTAGATACCAGGCTCAGCTCCCAGTTACAGTGCAGACATGTTCCTTCCCAGACCTGGGCAGGCATCTCAGCCACCCAAGGACCCAGCTTCACCTCCTTGCCGTGGCCCAGCCAAGCCAGCTTTGCAGCACATCAGCCACACGATACCTGCACACAACAATCTTCACAGGAGTAATTAGAAATGTTAGCAGAAGCTCCATCTGTCCTGGTTTCAGCTGGGACAGAATTGACTCTCTTCATTGTGAGAGGCTGTGTTTGGGTTTGTGCTGAGGAGAAGCTGATCACACACTGATGGGCAGAGCTGCTTCCAGGACAGTCAAGGACTTTCCAGCTTCTCTGCTGTGCCCGTGGCTGCAGGGGCAGGAGGAGCTGGGAGGGAGCACAGCCCAGATTTGACTTCAGCTTTAGGACTGAGACCCAAACTGGCCACTGGTCTATTCCATCCCATGGCCGGCATGGCCAGGAGAGAGGTGAGGCTCTGTCCAGAAGTGCTCTCTTGCTCCAGGTTGTCTCCCTCCGGGTCACCCCTTTCTCAAGGTTGTCTCAGTCTCTCAGACACTGAGGCTCTTATCTCCTTTTCTGGGATTGCAGTTTTGGGTCTCTCCCTGTTCTGGAATCATTAGTTGGCAACAGGCTGAGCCTTGGTCATGGGGTAGTGAGCAGTGTCACTGTGTATCACTCATTTGTATATTTTATATGTTACTACTATTATTATTTCCAATATTATTGTAGTTTAGTCATTAAATTGTTCTTACCTCAACCCATGAGTCTTTTTTCCCTTCACCCCTTTAATTCCCTCTCCCATCCGCAGAAGTGGGGACGGTGGGCCAGTAGTTGTTGTGGTGTTTAGCTGCCAGCCAGGGGTTCAAAACCACACTACCCTCAGAGGCTCTGGCCAGCAGCCCCCAGGCAGGGGACGCTGGAGCCCAAGATGCGAGCAGAGGACGCAGCGCTTCTGCCCAGTGGTAACTGCCCAGTGGTAACAGGTGTTGCCCTGGCAGCTCTGTCCCCCCGCTGCTTGGCCCCACGGCCCTGTTCTGCTCCATCCAGGCAGGGACCCGGTTCCCCAGGTGGAGCAGGTCCCTCTGCTGCCCCAGTTCAGCAGAGCCTGTAACAAGTGGGGTCCCAGCCCAGGGAACATGCTTGCAGGGGTCCCCCATCCCAGCTGGTTTGGGGGCACCCCCCCTTAGTGCTGGGAGCAGGGCCAGTAGAAGTGCTCAGGTAGCCCAAAGGGATTATACTGGTCCTGGTCCCCAGGGGAGGATGGGACCTGGAGCCCACCACAGCCCAGGAGGGGTAAAGGCAGCTCTGACAGCTTTGTGGTTTAGCACCAGCAGCCCCCATACATTGCTTGTTCTTGCTTGCACAGGGTCCCCTGTATCTTTGGTTGGCAGGGGGACCATGGCCCCTCCAAGCCAGTGTACCCAGTAAAGCACAGCGCACAACCAGGATCTTCACCAACATTTTCACTTCTTACAGGGCCCCATGCTTTGTTTTCCATGCACACAGGGCAGCTTGCAGAGGAGCTCCAAACCAAATGGAGGGCATTGGGAATTTCTTTAAAGCATCATCTCCCAGCCACACACAATGCTGTCACCACCTCCTGCAGCTCTTTACCGGCAGCACCAGGATGTAGGCCCTGCCCAGCCAGTCCCCAACAGACTAGGACAGAAGCTGGGAAAGCACCCACGAGGGCTTGGCAACCCAACCCTACTTTTTCAGCCCTCCTCGCAGCACTGCAGCCTAGTTTGCACTAACAGGAGCCCAGGTTACAGACCAGGCGCTTACTCAGCCCTGGCAGAGTCAGTCACTTTGTTCCTACCACCTGAAGCTGAGGATCTTCTGGCAGCAGCCAGAGCCAGCCTAGATTAAAAGTCACCTGCAAGTCTTGCATCTCTGACCATCCTGGCAAAAGCAGACAGATTCTGGCAGCCAGCACACAGCTCGGGCAGCAGCAGCAAGGTTTCACAGCTGGTTTAGTTTCAGTTCAGCTTGAGCAGTTTGTGTCCAAGGGCCATAAGGCCAGCAATGCAAATGGAACTTTTTCTGCAAGCCCACAGAAATCCTCCTGTCTGCAGCCCAGAGCAGAAGGCAATAGGCAGCTTTTCTTAGACAAAACTATCAAAATACACGTATTGCTTGCGTGTAAGGCTCCTCCATGCTGCAAAGCCAATTTTGGCCAAGTGTAGGACCAGGTAAGAGCACTCAGCTCCCACCCTCCCTTCCCTATCCGTAGGTCCCTTATGCACATAGGACAGCATGGGGTTTAGGCTGTGCCCACCGCTGCCAGGAGCCCCCAGGCCACCCCACTTAGACAAGGGCTCTCAGGGGTGCTAAGGGGCACAGGCCAAGCTCTTACAGAAAGACCCAGCTCCTTTCTTAGAGAGCAGCATTACTCCCAAAATGCAGCTCTTCCTGACTGAACATCTCCATGAACACGCTCCTCCTTTCAAGCCCACCTTGCTCCTGCCTCCCTCAGCTACTCCATCAGGGCCTGATGAGCCAGGGCCATGTAACAGTGACAACTCCATCAGCCATTGCTGCCAACTCATACCTGGTGAGGAAGCAGAATTCAACTCTTTCAGACTAGGATAGTAATCAAATCGGTTTAATATATAGTCATACTGTAAATGCATCTGAATCCTACAGTATCGCTATCGGCCATGGCCACCAAGCCGAGGAGACCCCCTTTCTAGAAAGCCACAGAGAGGTAGGAGAGGTGGGGCATTTCCCCAGATTAGTTGCAAATGAAAATGTGTGTGGGACCTTCCCCAGGAGGCCCAAGATAACCAGAAACTTGTGCTTTTTGAAAGGAATGTTCATGTCCTGGGACAAGTACCAGCTGGAGTAACAGCCAAGGCCTCCTGCTGACCAACAAGTCAAGAAACTCTTGCTGGCTTTTGCCTATACTAAAAGAGAAAAAGCTGCGGACAGAAGAGCCTGTCTCTGTGTGCGTGAAGGTTATTTGGTGAGGCAAGAGCCTGGCTCTGCGTGCGTGAAGGGTATTTGGTGAAGCAAGAGCAAGAAAGATGCATAAGGCTGCTTTTGCCCTTGGCCAGGGACAAGGACTGTTATTTGCATTGCTTTGGACTCCGTTACCACCCCAGGGGGGAGTGAGAAATGTGTCATCCTCCAGTATTGCCACCACATTTTCCTGCACCAGCAGAGCAAGAGAAAAGCTCTGGAGCAAACAGAGGATCTGGAGTGGGGACAATGGTGTCACCAAGCATTTGGCTCATCTTCTGTGACAGCTGAAGTGGGAAGTGGCACCACAGTGGTCTCCTCATGGTGGGGGGAAGTGTGGAGTCCTGCAGCTCTGCAGGAAGGCACTGTTCACTGGGGTAGGTAGGTCCGGAGGTGCTAATTCTCAAATTTTGCATAAGGGTTCTCTTCCTTGAACAGGCCTAGAAGAGATTTGTTCAAACAGCAGCTGTCAGTCATGGCCAGCAAGAACCTAGCTCTTGGTAACAACTCTGTCATCCTGCCTCCTGTTCTGCAGTCCTTCCGCGAGACCTGCTGGGCACCCCCTGGACCGAGCCACCTCCCAAGGAAGTGCTGCTGGCACAGAGGACCGGCTCTGCGGTCAGGCTGGTGCCTGCTCTGTGCTCCTGAAGCTGAGGGCACCCAGGCTCCTGCCTGGCCCCCCACCCTGGGGCTCCCCACCTCCTTGCTAAGCCCAGGGCTGCCAGAGGGCCATGCCTGAAGAGCAGCAGCATTATGGCTGGTGCTGTGTCTATCAGCTTCTGCTCCTCCCCTCCAGTCAAGCCCCAGAAGCTTCTCCGTGGTAAATTTAGAGGACACAGGTCCCAGGGAGGGATAAACACTCCCCATTCCCTGCCCAAGAGGAGCAGCGCTTGCATGGGGCCTCATGCCAATGACCTGAGCATCCATCTCTACTCTTGCTCCCAGAGGGCAAGAGAGCAATTCACTGAGACAGGGGAAGCAGGGACTGTGTTTTCCCTGCTGGCCAAGTCTCTGCAGCTGTAACCATAGCAAGGAACAGTTTCTGAGGCTGCTAGATCTAACGCTTAGTTTGAATCACTGGTGTCAGCACTGTACCATATTTTCTTCGGATTTCATCATGCCGTGATTTCATCTCTGCTCTCCTGCAAGAAGCAAACACAAAAAAAACCCACAAATCAGTGATTGACGATACAAAACCAAGCAAGAGGAGATACATCTCCTTGTTCCTTCCCAACCTAGGCAGCTCCAGGCTGCCAGGTTTGCTTAGTCCCTGCTGCCCACCTCCCAAAGGCACAGGGGACCCCCAGATCCCACGCACGTCAGCAGCCCTCGGGGAGTCGGATACACAACACTGCTGTGATGCTGCATCCATGAGTCACCCCAGAAAGACGTTGCTTGTGAGGCTCATGTTTGAGCTGAAGCTGAAGCAGACGCTTGCTGCACGTGTCAAGCCCCGCATGCCTCCTGGCAGCGTGTCTGATGGTATGACAAACCGTTCTGCAGCCTGCGGCACTGCCTCACCTCTCCTCCTGCCGCACCCGTCTCTTCTCTCGCTCCCGGGCTGCTCTCTCGTCATCCTTGTCTGGCCTGACAGACAGAAGAGCCCGTTAGCAGCGCTCAGCACTCGGTTCTGCAACAGCACGTGGCTGCATCTGAGCTACTCCGAGGAAACAGGGAACCCCTCTGATACTTGCTTTTTGCTCTTTTTCTTACAACAGCAGCAGCAGCAGACCCCCAACACGATCAGGATCATTCCTCCCACCACAGACATCGCAATGATCAGAGCTTCAAAGTTCACTAAAGGATGTGACAAAACACATTTAGCACAGACATCCGTGGCTGCCTGGCATTACAATATTTACCAGCATATGGCTACTGTCACCAGCAGCTTCAGTCACTGGGCTGGACATGTGCGTAACAGCCTGGGAAAGCAAGGTGGACATTGTTATCTCTACGTACACCAAGTGCTGGCACCAGCACGTACACACCAACGGAGCAGATGTAGCTGCTAACTAGAGTGCTCAGTTACTGGCTAGGAAGAAAGGCAAGAACAAAAGCCTCCAGCAGAAGCAGGCGCAAAGCTGTCTTAATCACTAATCCAGGTGAACAGTAACTCATCAAGGGAAAAAAAAAAAAAGACTGGAGGCTTCAGTGACGGGGAGGAATCTCCAAGAGGGGCCCCAGCTGGCACTGGAGTTACTGCCCACAGGAGCCAGCCTCAGCAGTCATCCGAGATGGGCTCAAGGCAGACATCTCACAGACTCATCCAGAGAGGCACTGTTGGGTATCTAAATCCGTTGGGATTTTCCAGCCTGGGGCCAGCAGTGCTGCTGAAGCAGCTGAAGGCAGAAGGCTGCTTCACACACCGCAGCACCGCATCTCCCCAGGGTGCAGGGGGTCTGCGCAGCACAGGACCCACTGGGACATGGTGGGGAAGCAGCAGCCTGAGCTCTGGCCCCACCGAGGCATCGTTCTCCTCAGCTCCTGCAGTGACACCAGTAGAGAAAGCAGCCAACACGGAAATATCTAGACTTCACCTGAACTCCTTTTGCAACAAAGAGGGGTTTCTTCCAAGCATGAGTCAGACTGTTCAGAGCCATAAGCCTGTGGAAATACTTGTTTAGGAGCCACTTCACACCCAGCAGTCAAGTTACAGAAATCCTGGTGCACTTGAGCCTGCTCAGAACACTTCTGATCCCCTCCTCTCCATGCAGCTCAGACCATGAACCCAGAAGAAAGCCTGAGCACCACACATGGGGCATTTCAGGGTGCTTTAGAAGATGCCTGCCCATCCCCTCGCTTCAGGGACACAGCAGCAGCAGGCTTATTGGGGTGCTCCAGGCTGAGCCAACTCCACCACTGAACTTGCAAAGCCTCCAGCTCCCTTCCCACAGAGAGAGGTCAGTGACAGAGCACCAGGCACTCCTCCACCTGATGGTAAAGTCACACACATTACAAATGCCAACTCATGTAAGAGCTAATCTCCCCCAGAACTAATCTCCTCTAAAGTGAGTTTTGCAAGCTAAGGAATGCGTTCTTCTATAATGAAACCTTGTGTGAAGCTGCTCACAAACTAGTATTGCAAGGTCTTACACAACTTTCAGAAAAGCATACTGTAGTGCTCACAAAGAGGAGATTCTTCCTCCACAAGAGATGGGAGCAGTTTTAACTCTCCTGTGGGTAGAGAGCCCAGCCTCAAGCACAATAGATGTCCAGTGACCACAAGTCAACTTCAAGCTCCCCATCAAGGGCACAGGTGAGGGAGGGAAATCAAGCCCCAGCTTGCTTCCTAGCTTCCCCAACCCCCCAAAAGCTGGGTCCTGGTCTGAGTATGGGCAGGCACCAAGCTTGTTTTGAACAAGACTAATTTCTACAGAAACCCACCAGGAAACAGAGTCCCAAGGAGGAAAGGCAGCCCAACAGCCAGCTGTCAGCCAGAAAAAGCTCACAGAGGTGATGTGGCTGCCAGCACCCAGCTGCAGCACAGCTTCTGCAGGGCTAGTTTTGGAAAAGGGCATTTTCTCAGGTGGGTCAGAGCTGAGCAGGACCACTGCCTGCTCAGCACTAGAAGACCATGCAGGCCTCCAGAGAAATCATCTCACTTCTGGTTCCAAGAGCCCCCCGTGAATTTTAAGAGCCTGCCAGGAACAGCAGCCATACTGCAAGAGGTGAAGAGCCAGAAGCAGTGCAAGGAACAATGCGCGGGGTGCAGAGGACAGAGCTGCTGGAGAGTCAGACACTGGTGTGCACACTTTGAGCACCAGGAAGGGTCGCGCAGGCAGCTGCCTGCAGAGCATTTTCGACTCTTGTTCCTAGCCATGTTTGGAAGCCTCCATCACACCAAAGTGCAAGGAACATATTTAGAGTAGCTAAAAACCCCCAAGGTCCTTCTTTCCAGGAGGCAGGGAACTGCTCACACCATTTTCTCAACCATGCTTCAGGAAGTCTGCAGAGCCCTGGTTGACTTCAGCCTGCCCTTGCTACTCCAGCAGTGAGAAAGGGAGGCAAGGGAAACCTTCCATTACCACCAGTGCAAGCAGCAGTCGGTGCCAGTTAGCAGCAAGCACAAAAGGCAGTCATCGCTCCAGCACGGTCCACTTACCCCAGCAGACTCCCCAGCGTGCAGATCGGAGCTCACAGAGGTCAGCTGGTGGGAGGACTCTTCGGATGGGGTACTCCACGCATCTCCCGCTGCTGGCACACCACAGGCACTGGGACACAGGAACCAGGCAGCACAGCGTCACTGGTGCACGGCAGTACTGCCAGTTAGCTGTGCTCTGCTTTGTTAGCCACAGCATCAGGGCCACTGCCACTGGCTCCCAAGAACCGGGTACCACCCAGCAGCAATGGGATGCTCAGGAGCAACAGCTGTGTTCTTGCCTGCACCAGAAGAGGCAGGCGAGGGAAGTGCAGATTTCTAGAGAGAGCAAAGATGCTGAAAACCCTTCTCCTGGCTTGCACGATGGTCGTCATAACCAAATCCTTCACATTTATTACATGCAGCATTTTTGGGACAAGAAGAAAGCCTTCAAGATAAGCCACTCAGCACAGAGCTGATGAGCAGGAGAGGTTTGTGTGTGCCCTCACTAGTTGTTCCCAGCTAGACTACCTGCAGCAGCTCTGCGCCCATCTCTCCTGGTGGCTCCAACCCCCAACAGCAGCGTTCAGCTGGGTTTGGTCTAACTGGTTCTGGCTAAGTCAGTTATGAGATCTGACTCAAGTTCAAGTTTGCTGATACCAGAGATAAGGTGGTGGAGGAGGCTGGCAGGACACATATCCCACATCCACCCAGCACCATGGCACCCACAGACGGGTGGAGGGGCAGCTTGGCCAGCCAGTCCAGCCCACTCAGCTCCTTTGCTCCCATGACAGTGTCTCCCATCCATGAGGAGAAGCTCAGCAATTCCAACACTGGACTCAAAAAGCACACAGCAAAACCCAAGCAGGTTCTAGCAACCTCTTCCCAGAGCACCAAGGGCGGGGGGCTGCCCTCTCACCATCATAGATGGGTGACATTTGCAGCATGCTCAGGACAAGGGCAGGGGAGCAGCCCCTCCTTCCAGGAGGGAAACTGCTCCCTAAGAGCCCCACAAAGCCCACGCTATATTTTCAGGCATTGCAAGAAGTTGGGAGTTTTATTGATGCTACTTACGGTGACATTTTTCAGACACTCCTCACAGCTCCTGTTTGTATACTGGTGACAACCTACAGGAAGGAAAAAAAGACACCTCAGTACTTTGAGGAGCCTCTCAGTGGTTTAAAACTCCAGGCTCCTCGAAGCCTGTTCCTGCCCACTGCTTTGCCTGCACCAGGAGCTGGTCGCTCCCACTGGACCTGCAGCAATGCAGCGTAATGCTGCTGCAAGAGCTGCCAGCTTCAAAACACACTCGGTGTGATGGTGGGAGACCCAAATGGAAGTCATCTGCTTTGCCAACGCTGACCCAAAGCCTGGAGCTGGGAGCTCCTCTGCCTGGGTTGTATTTCCCTGAAAGTTGGAGCATATGCTGCAGGCAGCTGGCAGCAGGACAGCTGGGGGACATGGGGGATTTTGGTCTGGAGGGACCCTGCAGGGACGAGGACAGGTGGTGCAGTCTCATCACCAGGTGACAGAGCAACTCAAGCAAACAAGCATCAGACAAGGAAGTTACTACAAGTAAAAAACAGGAGAGAGCACAAGGGGGGGACACACAGCTATGGTCCCCATGGGGATCCCATACCCTGCCCCACCCAATTCATCCAACCCTTCCTTCAGCAGGAAACACTCCAGGTGACGGGAGCAGCACCGCAGCTGAAATCTGTGCCCATGTTCAGAACCTGTTTCCACCCCCATTTGGCAGAGGAAAACCCCTGCTCTGGAGATGGGGACGGCTCTCAGCACCAGTGCCACCATGGACATCAGCATCCTTGGGGGATGCAGGGCAGCTGGGTGGGAGAAACACATCAGGTCTGAACACAGGACAAGGTGGCCCAGTCCAGCCGCCTTACTGGGCTTGCCTGCAGCTCCCAGCTGCGCTAGCTCTTTGGGAATGTCTTCCTACAAGATACTCACCTGCCATTTCATTGGCATGTTCCCCCCAGAGCCCCAGGAAGGGTGGTTTGCCAGCCCTTGAGGATCAGCCATTTAAACCTCACCTCTGCCTAGAGTCTAAGCATCAGCCTATTCAACTGTGGTTAAAAAATCAAAACAACACAAACCAATTAGCCTGACAACTCCATAGCTGGTGGAAGAAGGATCACTGCTTCACAGCACCTTAATCAGGGAAAAAAATCAGTCCCAGAGGTGCTTGTTTTCCACACTCGCAAGCAGCAAAGCTGCATTTTCCCTCTCCAGCTGGCAGGAACCCTCAGCTGTGACCCACTGTCACCAGTCACATGCTCTGCGCAGCCCTCCAAACAACTGGGCAATTTATTAACATAGCTCCGATAAGGATGTTTACACACTGGCTGGAGAGGCCGAGATTGCAGATTTTAAACACTTGAGGAAGTTGCGTCTTCCCTGTTTCTCCAACTGAGGCCAGAAAAGCATTGCAGTGCCTGTGCTGCCCCGAGACTGATTACGAGGAGTCACGAAACAGCCCTCTCACCCCGCGAAAGGCCATCAGCAGGCAAAAGGAGAGCCTGAGGCTTTAACTGGGCTTCCTACTGACCTTGTGCTTTCCCCTGGGGTGTCCCCTCTTCTGGTCCCGCAACTGGAGTTCACCCTCAGCGCTGTTAAGCCAAAGCTACCCTCTTAGAGCTGGATGGGAATGGGCTGTTTCCACGACCTCGCAGCCCTTCAGCACTGGGGTTTTGTCTGATGGACCGATCTCAGGGGACCAGGACAGCATGGGAGGCAACGCAGTCCTCAGGGACAGGGGTGGGATGGTAGCTCTTGCTGTGCTAGAAGCCTCCTGGATTGTGCTTTTTCCACTTGGCTACAAGAGAAGTCAATGCCTCGGGGCGGAAGAAAGGCAGCAAAACACGCGCTGGTCCTCGCTTACCTCCCAGCCAGAGCCACAATGCAGCCGTTGGAGGCTAGTCATCACGTGGAGATCAGTTCCTCGCTCCGGAGAGTGGGCAGACTTCCTGGGACACCCTTGAAGGGCGCTGTCCCCACCCTGTGCTAGAGCTTTTCCTCTACCTGGCACAGCACCCAGGGGGCTACGCAATGTCCTCCACCCACTAAGGAGGAAGAAGCAGTCGGCCGCTCCCTCCGACTCAACCCAGCTCTGACAGCACCCATCTTCTTCCTGGTCTGGAGGTCTCAGCCTGAGGCTCCCCCAGCCAGTCTCCCTTGTCCTGAAGGACCACTGGTGGGGGACTCAGCTGGCTGCCCAGTGAGACCCCCCAGCCCAGGACAGGTACCCAACTCCTGCCTGAGCCCTGCCCGAGCCATTAGCATCACTAAGAGCACTGTTCCATTGCAGTGGCAGCCAGAAAAGCAGCAAGCAAAGCCTCTCTACCAGCACCCCATTTTCCAGACCCCAGAGAGACACACCAGTGCCCCGTGCTGCGCAGGATCCCACCCCACAGAGCTCCCAGCACGGACAGGACTTGCCCTCCCCAATCCCACTCCCCATCCTGAGTGGCCACAGGGCCTGGGCCAGTGGCCACCCCCTGGACCACAGCCCCTGAGGCAACAGCGTGTGTCACCACAAAAGCAGGGTGTGCAAAGCCCTGATCTTGGGGTGTTCTGCGAGGAGTGCTTGCTGCCAGGATCCGCTCCCCGTCTCTGTCCCCATCCCCATCCTCATCCTCATCCCCGTCCCCATCCTCGCCCCCGTCCCCTTCCCCATCCCCGCGGCGAGGGACAGCACCCACCCGGGCCGGGAGGTCCGTGCTCAGCCGGTGACAGAGCTCAGCGCCCCGGTCCCGCCGCGGGGGGGTGTGACGGTACCGGGCCCGGCCCTCCCCCGCCCGCTCTTACCTCCCGCCACGTCCTGCGCGGCGACGGCGGGCAGCAGCGCCAGGGCCAGGGCGGCGCAGAGCCGGAGCGCCGCGGCCATGGCGGGGGCGGGCAGGGCCGGACCGCGGCCCGGCCGGGGCCTATGTAGCGCCCGAGCGCGGGGGCGGGCCGGGGGTGGCTCTTCCCGCCCCGTCCCGGCCGAGCACCGGCTGAGGGAGGAGGAGGCAAAGCCCCGGGGCCGTGGGGCGGTGTCGGGAGGAGCTGTTCGCCCGGTTATCCCGGGATAGCCCCCCCCTCCCGAGGAGGGGGAACCGTCCGCCGCAGCCCCGGGCCCGGCCGCAGGAGGGGGCCAGAGCCCGCGGGAGGGTTGGCGGTGGGTGGTGAGGGTAACGGTGTTGTGTGTGTGTGTGTGTGTGTGTGTGTGTCCCCGCGAAACCCGGCGGGTTTGGGTAGCGGCAGTCCGGAACGGAGCCCCGCCGGACCCCTTCCCTGGCGGTGACATCGGGCGGGACAGCATGGAAGTGTGTTAGCTTTGTTAATGGCTTTTAGCTCACCGGGCCGGGGAAATTTACTGGAGACTTCGGTGTTGTTCGTGATTAAGTAAAATAAAACAAAGGCGAGCCCGGCCCTGCAAAGAGGGACTTTGCTTCTGGGAAGCTCAGAGCTGTCCCTGAAGGATAAAGGATAACCCGGGACAACCGCAATGCCACCAGCATCCCAGCCCTGCCGGCACGTCTTTGAAACCCTCCCAGCATCAGCTGATGGCCCAGATGAGGAACTCGAGCAAGACTGACTCCAGGGATGCCTGGATCAACAGACAAGTGGCAAAAACGCTGCAGAAAGAGAGTGGCTTTGCACAGATGACTGGGATCAGCAATCGGTAGCAGGGTGTTGGTGATCAGTCCAGTCGTGTTGTACCTGAACACTTGAAGGGTGTGAGAACCCCGTGTAGAACCACATTGGGGGTGACCCCATTGGGCTGGGACATCTCATGTGCCTGAATAAATATTTACCCTTGTAGTTCTATGTGTTGCATCCCAGCCTCTCACCCCAGTCGGCACGGGCCAGTTGTGAATGTTTGCAGCACATGGGCTGCCAGGGTCTCCTTCCTGGGCAAAGCAAGAAGCCTGCTGGCCTCAAGCCCTTACATTCAACGTTCAAGATGCAAGAAGCTGCTTCAATGTAACCAGAGCTTTTCACGGGGCAAGAATACAGTTGAGTGTTTACCTATGCTGGAGCCAAAGAGCTCTGAACTGCTTAATTCATGCCCAGCGATGCCAAGAGCCAAAAAGAAATGGATTTCTGACCATCGCTGCAAGGGGGGGTGCGATGCTGCCCACGTGGGGCTGCTCTGGGACCTGTTCTACTTCAGATCCCTTGGGAACAGGCTGAGCATTGCTACATGCACCCGGGCTTCTTGGTAGCAGCAGGACAAATCTGCCGTTCACCCAAATGTGCCTGTCTCAGCTTGCCATCCTGCAGTGGGCAGTGCAGGTGCTGTGTCCCCCCTGGCCGCCGCTCCCCTGCTCTGCAGCAATGGCAGAAGCCACTGTCCCTTGACTCTCTGTGGGCATCAGGCTCCAGCGTCAAGGCATGCTCAGGCCAGGCTAATTCAGATCAAAACCAAGGTTTTTCAGGCAGACACAAAGCTGCAAATCCCCAGAGCTCATCACACTGTCAGCCCGTCCCTATTTCACCCCAAAAATGCACCTTGCCCCCCTCAAGCATGACGAGGAGACATGAGCTTGCCCCACACCAGCACCGCAGCCAGGTACAGCTTTGGGATCCCATGAAGGGACTAAGCACCACGTGGCTGGTTCTCCATGGGAAAACTGGCCAAGTTGTTTGTGGCTGACTGATTTTGTCTGTGGGGTAGTGTGAGGGGGTCTGTGGGTGGGAAGCAGGAGATGCGCTGCCGAGCAGAGTGTGGGTGCTGAGAGCTCTGGTTTGGCAAATAACTCACTCCCCGTCATGGAGCCTGGGGAGAAGGGAGAAAATGTTATTTTGCATTGCCCTAAACTAAATGAAGAAGATGACTAATAATTTTCAGCAAAATGGAGAGTGGAACTTGAAGAAAGGGATCCCGTAGCTCGAGCAGGCAGTTTCACATCTCTGGCCACCCCTGCTGCCTCCAGCTCCATCGTGGAGATCATCATCCATCTGCTCTGAAAGCTCCGCTCTCCTTGCCGTGTCCCTGGTGTCCTTGAGAGCCAGATGGGCTGGCCGCTGGTGACAGGGCTCCTACAGGCTCAGAGGGGAAACAGCTGATAGCGTGATGTTGGCTGAACCGTGGGATGTGGGGGCTGAGCTGTGGGATGCGTGTGACGTGGAGGAGGGAAAATCTCTTAATTTTGCCACTGCAGGCGAGCACTTGGATGCCAGCAGCTGCCTCTCAGATGGTTCAGATTTTGGCAGCTCCTCGAGAGAAACGTGGGGCTCTTTGCATGTAGTGGGGACTCGGGGGCTGCTGAAGAGACATGAGACGTGTGTTTGCTCTTCCAAAAGGAGCTGGCACTGGAGGCTGGGCAGGCACTGGCATTGCAGGGCAGCGTATCTGAGTGCTGCGTCCAGCTCTGGAGTCCTCAGCGCAGGACAGACACGGAGCTGCTGGAGCGGGGCCAGAGGAGCCACGGAGATGGTCAGAGGCTGGAGCAGCTCCCGTGAGAGGACAGGCTGAGAGAGTTGGGGGTGTGCAGCCTGGAGAAGAGAAGGCTCCGGGGAGACCTTCCAGCACCTTCCAGTGCTGAAAGGGGGCTACAGGAGAGATGGGGGGGGCTCTTGAGCAGGGGGTGGAGGGATAGGATGAGAGGGAACAGTTTTAAGCTGACAGAAGGGAGATTTAGATGAGATATTGGGGAGAAATATTTTCCTGTGCGGGGGGTGAGGCAGTGGCCCAGGTTGCCCAGAGAAGCTGTGGATGCCCCATCCCTGGAGGGGTTCAAGGCCAGGCTGGATGAGGCTTTGAGCAACCTGGGCTAGTGGGAGGTGTCCCTGACCATGGCAGGGGGTGGCACTGGATGGGCTTTAAAGTCCCTTCCAACCCAAACAATTCTGTGACTCTATGATTCTGTGGTCACTCTGGCATCAGCAGGCCCAGGAACGTCTCACTGAAGCCATCTGCCGGGCAATGCCCTGACACCAGAGGAAGCATCTACCAAACCACTTCTGTTTGCAAAGTGCCTCGTTCATTTTTCCTGGGTTCATTCATGTAACAAGACTTGGGCTACAGCGCATCCCACAGCACAGGCAGGGACCCCAAGAGACACCCACGGGTGGGCACCCAGGCAAGGTGCCAATGGGCAAGCCGAGGGAGACCGAAACGCAGCTCTAGTCCTGATGGCCTTTCTGTTCCCTCTCCTTATTTGTCTCTGAAGAGTATTTTCAAACCCTTCAAGATGGCCTCAAGTGGTTTCCACGGCGACGGTGCTAAAGTCATCACTGCCATGGAAACCCTCTCTTTGGCATAATATAAATATTTCCCTTGAAGGAGGCTGGATGAGTGGGCGATGTGCTATTTTCTAGCACTCCCTGGCTGCAACAGGACAATCTCCAGGAGATGGAGGGGGGCCGGGGAGGATAAAATTAGCTCACCACGCTGGCCGGTGATGGAACGGGCGACTGGCGACATTTCGGTGTGCAAAGCCTTGGCTTGTTCATGTCAGTGGGGTCCAAATGAAAAAGATTTACTCTGTAGGGAGAAAAAGAAAAGAAAAAAAAAAGGGGGGGGGGGAAATAGTAAGGTTTAAAACAGTCACTTTTTCTTGTCCTTCAAAATTTTCCCTTCAGTCCTAACACCACATCGGGGGTCCTGGAGGCTCTGCATGGGCCCCAGCCTACTGACCCCTCAGCCCCCTGCATGCCCCGGCTCCTCTGGCTGCACTGTGCCCAGCATCGGGGCACATCCCCAAAGACATGGCATCGGACTCCGTTCCCCCGGCATATGGTCGTCCCTGCTGCCACCCTGTTGTGTCGGCTCTTGTCAGCCACCATCCAGGAGGGATTTCCGAGCTACCGTGGGAGATCCCGGTGGGATCCCGGGTGTTTTCCTAAGCAGAGACGGCTGCGTTCATCACTGATGCTGAGCGGGGCGGAGGTGCCAGCGGCTTGATGGGAGCTGGGAATGAGGTGTCCGCAGATCCCGTCCATGCCCGGGCTGGCGCATAGGCGTAAACATTGCCCGTCCCTGAGCAGATGGCTCCCCTCACATCCCCGCTCCGGCCAGACACCAAAGGGCTTTCCTAACAAATAAACCCTGTGGAATGCAGGCGTGTTCCCAGGCCTGCAGCAGTGCTTCTCACTTTCCTGTGTGAAGGGGATGCTCTTGCCGTGCTGAACCGCCCAGGCTATTTTTAAATCGATGGGGAAACACAGCGTGCGAAGCGTGTGTCCCCCCGCCCACCCCCTGCCACGCTCTTGCTGCCCTCGGAACAGGGGCTGGGGATGAACACAGGGTCCCAGAGGGCAGGTGCAGCCGGCTGGAGGACATGGGCTCACCCTGTGAACCCTCCCAGAACATCCCAGCGTGTCCCCTGAAGGTAGGGAGCCACCCCGAAGCCCCTTGGCTCTCCCTGCGCCAGGAGGTGCTGCCAAGGGTGTCGGGGTCCAACCCTGGCACCTGCTTTCCTTTTTCTCCCTTTGGAAAAGAAAACCCAAACCCAGAGCAAACAATTAAAGTGTTCCAGCTGCTGGCTTGGAGCAGCAATCCCAGATAAAACCCCAAGGATCTGCCGGCTAAATATAGCCTGAGCCCCATAAATTAAACAAAAGCTTTTTGCTGGGCTCTCAGAAAGCTGGTTCCAGCAGCAGTTTTATCTATGTAAGGTATAACTCCAGCGGTATTTGTTATTATTAGCCGTACCCCACCCCCATGTCACCGGCCTCCCCAACATCATTGTTTAGGAACATGGATTTTGCAGAGCCAGACTTCTCCCTCCCAGCAGCAATTCTGCTGCAGCAGGATCCCACCTCAGGCCACTTTCCTGCCTTTTTATAAGAACTTACAAACCTGTTCGTTTTTTCTTTTGAACAACTTCCGATTATTCAATACTTGCCCATCTCAGTCGTCCTGTGTTTTCTAGGGCCGCCCTCATTTAAGATGAGTCTCAGGCATCTGCTTAATTTTTATCGCTATCAGCTGCTCTAGGAACTGTAAACCCTTCCATAAAATCCTGTGCAACGCAAAGGTGTTGGAAAGCTCTTGCGGATAGTCTACAAGCCAACGCGCATGTAGGTACTTGTCTCACCTCCTTTTTTTCATCAAGGTTATTAACAGTATCTTACGATGTTACGTGTATTATGTTATATATATGTGTGTTATTATATAGCCAATGACTTCTGGCTTTCTGGTAGTTTTCTCCCCCAACCCTTTAAAGAAGGTTCAGCATCCTGCTGCCTCGAGTGCACATGTCCAGCTCGTGAGCAGGAGCGATGGCTGCTTTTGTGTTGCCGAGGATGAGTTCCCGCTGCTTTCCCACCAACGCTTCCTCCCAGCACGCTGTGCTTGCCGCAAGGAGCATGTCTCATGCCTGCTTCCCCATCCCAGATATTTAAGCTTTGTTGCTTTTTCTATGGACTTTTGCGAAGGTATTTCACTTCTCACACCTGGAGCTGCTCCATCCCAAAGCGGAGAGCTGGCTCGGCCAGCACGCATCACCCCTGAAATCCCAGCCCAGTGCTTCATCCCACTGCTGGGCTTTGATTTTCTTTCTGCATTTGCCAGTGGGTCTATGGCTGAGTAATCCAACCCACAGCTCAGAAAGGTGTGAGCAGGGCTGGCAGCCCGGAAAAGCCAAATCGCCTTTTTTCAAGTGAAAACATCTCCTCGCCCAGTTTTTCTCAGCCTCCCATCACTCCCAGCTCCCAGCTCTGCCAAAACCACCCGGCAAAGCTCTATCTTGCTGAGCAACGTGCCAGTAAGCCCCTGCAGGTGCCAGCCTTTCTCCGAGGCCACCCGCTTGTCCCTTGTCCCTCATGTTGTCATGGGCTCCCCCAGCTTTTTTGGTTCTCTGCAAAGTTTTTTAGGCAGATAGCACTTTTCTGGGCAGGATGTGAGGAAGAGGAGGACAGACCTGCCTCCCCTGGTTCCTCCTCCTACTCCTTAACCCTGGGATCTCTGTACCTGCATCCCCTCCATCCCTTGGGAGCATCCCAGCTTGTGCAGGAGGAAGGATGAGGTTCCTCCTCCCACCATCTCCTTGGGTTTGTACCTCTGTTTGTAAACATGCCTCTACCTGCTCCCTTGGTTGGGCTCAAAAAAAAACCCAAAACCAACCCAGGCTATTTTAAGTGAAATCAACCAAAAAAAAAAAAAAAAAAAAAAAGTCAACTCTGAGACTGTCGTGGCTATATTTAGTTGGAACTTTTCTGTCCAGGATTCAGACTCTATTTGGAAACCCTGTACCTTGGCGCGCAGCCAAGCCTCTCGGTTTTGTACAGTAATCCCTCAGCATATGGCAAATGGTTCTCATCTCCCGGTGGCTGCGGCACTAGCCCCGGCAGCCCAGCAGCAGAGGGTTCTGCGCTGAAACCCAGACAAGCTGGCTGGATGCAGTTGTGGATTCACATCTTAGACCCAGAAGGTCTTTTAATAGAAACATCTTCTTGATGTAGCTTTGAAAAAAAAAAAAAAACAAACCCCGGAGTGCCAGAGCTGCTCCCGTCCCTCTCAGTGCCTGGCAGGCGGTTTTGGGGTGACCCAGTCAGTGCCCCAGGGTGATGCCTGGGAGTGGGGTGATGGGGAGGAAGATGCGGGGCACCCTGAACCATTCCCCCGGGCCTCCCCCAGGTTCAGCTGTCAAGGTGGCAAATAGCTTCTGGCTTATTTTGTCCCTCTTTCCACTGAAAATGTCATGGACATTCCCCTGTTTCCCATGCTGGGAGTTCTGGGGTTGGCACAGCAATTGCCTAGAGCACGGGGTAGGTCAATGTGACGGTGTTTCAGTGCCAATAATTCTGTCCCAACAGTGTGCAGGTATCTGAGTGATGCTCAGGGAAGCAGCATCCTCATGTGCCCTGGTCCTCTCCTCTCCTCATATATTTTGGATGAAATGAGGCTTTGTGACAGCGTTGGAAGCATAGAAAGTAACTGAAAGGAAAACCCCAGGTTCCCGAGTGCCACACACATTTCCCTGCTCCACAGCAGCTGTGAGACGGAGGGAAGTGGGAGCCAGCTGAGACAAGGTGATCAAGCGGCTATTTATACAACCTTCCAAATGTTTTAGACTCGTGACATGCATGATGATGTATAACAAAAATATCTGCTTCGAACCCTTCCAGCTTAAATCCCACATCCTTATTTTAATTCAGGAGTTCAAGGAATTTAAGGAAGCAGATACTTAAAGCGATTCTTCTTATTGCTCCCAGCCAGGACAGGCTTTGCGGGGAGACCTACACCCCGGCAGCCTGATCCTGGGGAAGAGCAGCCATAGTCTGGCCCAGCCATGGGAATAGTGCAAAGGGCTTCTGCAGGGATGCACGGGATCAAGGCGGTCGGATTCAGGGACCCCCCTGTCCCCACCATCATCCCTGTGAAGCTTTGCCACAGGGAGACCCGGTGTCCCCTGCAGCCTGGTGCTTCAGGATGCTCAGCCTAATGGGGTTTCTAACAAGGATAATTTAATCCTGGTCATTCAGAGATGCTAAAACCACCTGAAGGCCCATTCTGCACTCTGCAGGGCCCAGGAGCTGGGGGTGGCCAAGCCCCCAGCCCACAGCTACTGGTGGGCAGAAACAGCGTAGTGCCTGGGGGTGCCGGTGTCCTGCACTGCCCCAGCCTCACCGCTCCTCACCTGCCTCGTGCCATGAGCACCACTGCAGCCTGCTGAGGCTGGAGGTCCGGCAGCACAACTGGGAGCAGAAAAAATGGATCTGCCAATTCCTCCTGACCCCAGCGGCTCTACAGCCCCCAGGGCAGGGCTGGCCCAGCAAAGCTTGGCTCATGCCAGCATGGGTGCTGGGACCATGTGCTTCAGCCGGAGGCACCCATCTACTGGCCCCTGCCCCTGCCTCAGGGGCAGCCGGGGTCACAGAATCATGGAATCATGGAATGGGTTGGGTTGGAAGGGACCTTAAAGACCATTGAGTTCCAACCCCCCTGCCATGGGCAGGGACACCTCCCATTAGCCCAGGTTGCTCAAAGCCTCATCCAGCCTGGCCTAAACCAGGCACCGTGGGGTTCAATTCCCCTCTCTGCTCCACGCCGTTTCCACAGCTCTGCTGGGAGAAGGCTGGGAATGGTCTGCAATGCCTGAGCGTTTCACAGAATGGAGCCAAACTTTACAGAGGAGTTTAAACACCCGCTAGCATGTTCCTTAAAGCCCTGTGATTCATTGGTAGCCGCTCGCTTCAGCTCTACCCTTTCATCATCTCCAAATGTGGCATTTCCCTGAATCACATGGGCTTTTTCTGCTGCTATTACACACCCACGGGTCCAGCTGTTCCCTCCCAGGCGCTTTCTATCCAGCGCCATCCCACTTTAAAAGCTCCCGCTGCCTGCACAGCACAGCACTGCCTTTGGGTGAGACCCGAGTTTGTTGCAGCGGGTTCGATCCCTCCCACCTCCCTCAATCCCTCTTCCCGGAGGATGGGGTTTTCCCTGCCACGGTTATTGCCCCACAGAGCCAGCCCTGTCCCTTGTGGTGCAGGCATGCAGGATGAGAAGGATGGATATTCGCAGAAAGGTCCGGTGGCTCTAGGCGGACGAAAGGCTGGTGGAAAACCTGGGCAGCCCAGCCAGCCCTTTGGGTAAGGATTCAGGATCTGTGCACCTGCCCCCAGCAAAACTGGGCGTCCATGGACACCAGGTACCCCACAGAAGGGACCCGCAGCCGGGTGGGTGTTTGCGGGTTGTGCGGGATCCGCACATCCCCAAAAGAGGAAGGAGTTACCCAGGAGCTCTGCTGTGCAGCAAGGATTTTTGCTGTGATTCTAGTTTTTCTCAGTCTCAGCCTGGGAAATTGGAGCTCCCAGTACCAAATGCCACCCCAGCGTGTTTATTAATGCTGATTGTAAAACCTTGGCAAAAGCATTCGCCATCGGGTCTGCAGAAATCCTGCCGGATCCGCTGCCTTCCAACCAGATGGGCCTTATTAAGAGATGTCGCACCGCTAATGACATCTGACAGCTCTTTGCCTCCCTTTCTTGTCTGCTCCGCGCGCTCCTAGTACAGCAGCAGCCTGAGAGCTGAGGGGAGGCAGTAGCCCATTCTTCCCACGCCCACCCTGAGGGCAGAGAGCTGGGGCTCTGCCTCACCAGAAGCTCCTGCACCCCAGATTTGCTCCACGCTTGTCCCCTGCCCTCCTTGTCCCAACCCTGTTTTCCTGCTGGAGGCACCCGGGGGTGTGTAGGGAACTGTCACCCACAGCGCCGGTGGCATGAGGTTGGAGGTGATGCATTAATATCCCTGTACAAGGGGGTTTTCACACAGATTTGGTTGAGTTTGATGTGATTTTTCTGCTAGGCTATTTTCTTGAGTTAAAATAACAGATACGGTGGTCCACAGCACGCTTTTCTACGGGTTTTAGTAACGCAACATCACAGCAGCATTAGCAGGCACAGGCAGCACACCTATTGCACGGCTGTGCTGGAGCATCCCTCGCGCCTCTGCTCTGCATTTCCACTGCTGAGGTGTGATGTTGAGGAGTGACACAGCTGGGACATAGATGGGAAGGTGTGATGTTGTTGCATTTTTGGGTCTGCGGCTGTGGTGGATGGGACTGGACCTTTGCTTTTGACATTTCTTGATACCAAAAGACCGAAATGGCATTTCTCCACCCTTGCGTAACCTCAATAGAGAACCCAGCTCTGCAAAAGCAGCCACCCTTGCTAAAACCCAGGGGTGTGACCTGCCATGTTTTGTACTTTGTATTAATAAAGCATAAAACTGTTTGGCTGGTGCTGTTGCACCTTAATTCAGTCCAAGGGTATTGTGAACTTGATCGTTAGTCCCAAGGGGAGAGAGGTCATCCTAAACAACTCTTTTTGGGTCTCGACAGCCATCATCCCTGGTGTTCTCTGTTGATGGCTTCTGACACTGTCACACTATGATGCCATCCCTTTCATCGTCACTGCGGTCATCATCTTCTGCAAACCCCAGGTCACTCAAGGGGAAGCTGGTGTTTAGCAGAGCACCCATGGGTGCTCTGACTCAGCCCATAGTGCTGCTCTCCGTCACCCACCTCCCTCCCACCTGGGTTTCCCCAGCCCATGCAGAGCTCCTGAGCTCAGGGGTGGCCGGTGGCTTGCAGGCTCCATGCCACTGGTTACCGTCTCAGTGTGCTGTCCTCCTCTGGCCTTGGGGGAGAACTCAGCTTTGCCCAAACCCCTGACTCACTCGCACCATCCTTCCCCGACAGCAGGCTGGCTCCGTGCGGGAGCTGGGCTCGGGTGAGGGCTGCGCAGCCTTGGAGAGCTGCTGCTGGCACTGCCGCCTGCATCGCCCCCACCCACATCACTGTGGCTCCCGCTGCTGCCTGCCAGCGCTCCCCTGGCTCATCCGCCAGTCCCAGCGATGGCAAAATCAGAACTCTTTCACCCTCCAGAATGTCATCCTGCCTAAAAATCACGCTCTGGGATAAACCCAGGGCAATGTGTTCTCCAGGCACAGGGGCTGAGGGATGGAGTCAGCCCCCAGCTGGCAAGGGAGGTGCTCC
>WKFP01013521.1:128683-139973 GCA_011057875.1 Pterocles orientalis | reverse complement strand
GGGACCCCCACACCCACGCGGGACCGTCGCTCGTCCGGTCGCGACCTCCCGCCCCGACGGAACTGACTTGGCGGCTCTTGTCCCGTCCCCCCTCACCCCCCCGGGGCTCCTCCGGACCCCGCGACCCTCCACCCCGGGCCGGTCCCGACCCCATCCCGAAGCCTTTGGGCCGGGTTTGGAGCTGTTCGGGGAGCGGGGACAAGCGTTCCGGGACTGGGACACGGGAAGCGAGGTCTCCGGGTGATGAGGTGGGGGGCTCGGTCCCTGGGCAAAGCTGTTCTGGGGGTCGGGAAGGACAGGACAGCGTCCCCCTGTCTCCCCAGGGTGGAGAAGATGGCTGCCAGCGAGGCGTGAAGGCAGCCTGGGGAAGCTGTGCGGTGTCCACTGGTGTCTCAGCGTCTGTCGGTTCTCAGCCGGGCTCTAGAGCCGCACACCCTTTCGATGGGCAGCGACGCAGCCCGAGTCAGCCGTTCCCCGGCGTTGCCAGGCTGGAAAAGCTTGTTAGTGTTTCTCTTGTTAAGTACAAATCGTTGGGGCTGTTTGTTTTGGGAGGGCAGGAGGACCCAGGAGGAGTTCAGCACGCCCAGCCTGAGCAAAGAGCCATCTGCAACTTGTTCTTCAGGTTGTTTTGGGGGATGAAAGGGGAGAAGAACATATTGCAAAGCTGCCGGAAAGCTGCGTTATCCCACGCAAGGTGCAGTTAACCCGTGGGACTTGCTACCGCGGGATTCCCCACGGGGACAGAGCCAGGGCAGCGGGGAGTCCCGGGTTTGGAGGCGTGAGGTGACGGAGACCGCCTTTTTCCATGAAACAAGCTCTGGGACCTGCAGGGGAGGTGGCAAGGGGATGGGTCTTGCTTAAAAAGTGTCCTAGCTCGTCTCCTGTCTGCTTTGAACTCAGACAGCAAAATTATTTTCTAAAAAGGCGACAGCAGTAAATCAGGAAGTTGTTGGTGTCCCTAGGGTGGGAGCTGAGCTGTCTTGGCCCTGGGGTGCTGACAGGGGGTGAGCCTCGGGGGGCCGTGCTGGGTCCTTATTCCATGGTCCTTAGTCCATGTGCCTGGACTAAGCCGAGCTCTCCCATCTCCTGGTTGTGAGTCGGTCTGTCCGCAGCCTGACGCCAGGGCGAGAGGGCTGGCCACAGCCACCCTCCTCTGCCCGTGTCACTGCCCAGACGCACAGGAGAGAGCCCCTGCTGCGCCAGAGCTGGTCATGGTGGTGGCACATGTCTTCGCCCCAGGTTTGCCAGTCCTCTAACACAGTGGTTGGGGAGCGTCTCTTAGGGAAGCGCTGCTCACTTGCTGAAAAGCTGCTGGGGAAGGATGCTCTGCAGTTGGGAGCAGGCGCGGAGACCCGGCACGGTGCTCCTGGCAGGTGTGTGAGGCTTGGGGCTGTGCACCAACAACCGCCTCCGAATTTACTGGACTGCTGCCAGAGGCAGGGGAATGGGCAGCTGGCACAATGCACCAAAAAGCAACTGCTGCAGGTGGGAAGGAGCATCCCTCCTTCCCCAAGAGGGGCTCGGGGCCAGCAGGCGCAGGCTCACGGGCAGCTGCCTGCCTGAGTGCTCCAGCCACCCCTGCCAGGACATTCCAGAGCTCCAGTGCCACAGGGGTACTCAGCACACCCAGCAAATTTGCGGCAAGGTACCCAGACAGCGTGCCTGGTGGGCAAAGGGCTAGGGGAATGTGTAGAGGGCAACAGGCAGGGGGAAGGCTGAAAGCAAATCCCGAGTGTCCTGTCAGGCTGGCAAAATGCAGAAAAGCGCGTTCTCCTGTCATTGCGGAAAATAGTTTGAGCGTGACTTGGTTGGGGTTTGTTTGCTGCAGTGGGACAGGAGGGATTTACACGCCACCCACCGCTGCTGGGGCCCCTCCGCAGCCCAACACAAAAATAGGCTGATCTTTCCAAAAAGATGGGGCGGGCAGGCTGGAAAATACCATTCCTGCAGGGACCCATCGGAGCTTCTGCTCCAGGAGAAGATGTTGCCAGTGGCTGTGGCTTTCAGCGGGGAAGAGCTTGGCTTCGGGCCGTTGGAGAGCACGTGCGAGTGTGCATATGCACAGCAGGAGCTTTCCCTCCTCCCGCCGACTCCTGAAGCTTGAGGAGCTGACATTTGTCCTTCGCGAAGGGTATCCAAAACACAAATCTCCCACGGGCAGGTCGTGCGCTTGCAGCCCCATCTGCATGCCCCTGCAGAGCCGGTCGAAGGTTGGAGGCTCCGTCAGAGCAGCTGCTCTTCTCCCGGTAGCTGGAGGATGCTCTCCCACTGCCCGCAGTTGTTCTGCCCCAGCTTGGGCAGGATCAGGTCTCCCATTGTTAGCTCCAGTCCTGGGGAGGGCAGGCAGGTGGCGCAAGCCCTCCCAAACCCCCCCACAGCACTGTGCCAGGGGAGCAACCCGGGAGCTGGGTCCCCCGTCCTTGGCGGTGCCACGCAGCCAGGGGATGGCTGGGAGGCTGGTGGTTAGTGGTGACCGACTGGAAAAAAATTTTCTCTGCCCTCCCATCACTGCTCTTGCAAGCCCCCCCAGCCCCGGACACTGCTGTTGGCAGCCCTTTCTGGCAGATACCGAGACCTGCCCACTGCCCACGGCTTGGCCCTGACACCGCCACCTCCCCACGCCCCGCTCACCGGGGACTGGCCCCTCGCCAGCTTCAGCCTGGCATCTCCCTTCTTGACGTGAGCATTTCAGGCCCTACATGGCCGCGTCCTGGCTCCCACCGAGCTGCGCCTCTGCCTGCGCCCGCCGATGCTCCCCGCGGCGCGTCCTTCATCACCCCTCGCCCAGCCCTTGGCTCCCTCGGCCAGCCCCGGGGCTGGAGGGATGCTCTGTGTTGGGGGCTCCCAGGGGGCTCTGGCACCAGTTAGTCCCTCGGGAGGGTTTAGGAGGTTCTCGGAGCCCTCCTGGCTGCCCCGTTTCCATCGTCCCCTCCAGCCGCCCTGAGTCACGCTGTGCTGGCGGTGCCGGCAGAATGGCAAAGCCCACGCGCACGGCTGGCGGGCACAGAGCGAGGAGGGGGAGAGGGGCTGCAGCCCGGTGAGAGCTTTCAGGCGGGGTAATCCGGTGTTATTTGTAACACTAGTAGAGGAAGCTATTTTTAGAGAGAGGCAAATTTGATTTAATAGAACATAATTTGCCGCTGACAATTCAGAGGGCGGCCAAACGAGCGGCAGCTGGATTCCTGAGGAGGCTTTTTCCTGCCCTTCCTGAAATCCAAGGCTGGCGTGCCAGAAGTGGCGTTTGTTGTTCCAGCATTTGGTGGAGGGAGGAAAGCCCCTTGGGATGGCCGGATTAGCTCCACTTTGCTTTCCTTCTATTGCTTTGTGCTGCCCTGTAACTCGCCGTTAAAAGGAGCGAGGGATATTTTTGCTGCCGTCTGTCACTGGAGAGCTTGGTGCACTCCAACTCCTTCGGGCAACTGGAGCCAGCCAGGTCCCCCCCTTCGCTTTTTCTTTTGCTCTGCTGTCTCAGCCTCTCCTTGTATAAATTTAGGATTAAAAAATAGGTTCTGGACAAAGTAAACAGCCTATTTGCCAGGTTATGGAAAGCCTATGTACAGTCCTGGAGGGTTTCTTACAGCCCCATCCTCTTATCTACACCCAATGCAGCCACACTATAAATACTTTCTTTTTAAAAAATATATATATATTAATCTATCTATTGGGGTTTTCCAGCTGCCCCGTGGTGGAGGCTGGTCGTTTGGGCCAAACAACCGTGTGAAAAAACAAAAACAGGAGCAGGAAAGGAAGAGGAGATGTGCCCAAGAACAAGCGTGTTTAAACCAAAACCCAGATGATTGTCTGCATTGTGTATAGATAATACTTCTGTGCACGTCGTTATTTTTTATTTATGGAATTGGCCTTGGTGTAAGTGAGGGCTGGATGCTGTCACGGACAAATTGTCTGTAACTAAGACAGAGTCTTAGGACCAGCCTCAGAGATACCCTGAGACAAACCCTTCATCCTGGAACAGTGCAAACGCCATACTCCTGCTTGTCCTTTCCCCGAGACGAAGATCCCCAGAAAAACGGCCCCAGTGTGGGAAGGTGTTGGGTGGTTTTTTTCTAGCCCCAAAACCATTGTGTCCAGCCTGTCCCTGGTTGGTGACATGGGGACAGAGAGCTTCTGGGATGGCCACAGGCACATCCTCGGGTAGCAGCATCCCTGACAGTGCATGGCTCCAGACCTGGCAAAATTTGCTGGGAGGCAAATCCCCTGCTGCCCGTTCACCGGCACGGTTCTGGAGCAGCTCCCACCTTCTCTCGGGAGGAAAGGGCTGAGCAGGAATAAGCACAACCATGTCATTTAACTCCAGCAAACGTGTTCCCAGGGTTTGGTGGGCTTTTCTCCAGATGTGCAGTTGCTCCCTGCAGCTGGAAAACCCTTTGGCTGCCAGCTGGCAGCGCCGGTGGATGCTCAGCCCTGTGCTGCTTGCTCAGGGCTCACTGACCTCTCTGGAGCCTCCTAGGAGGCTTTTGTGGTGTTTTGAGCCGTTTGTAAAGAAAATTGGCTTTGCTGGGGACCCGAGCATCGCCCCAGGCTGTGCAGCCCTTCCCAGCTGGCAGGTGCTCTGCTTTCTCTGGTCCATCAGCTCAGGCTGGAGGAAACCAGGAGCCAACTTTAAGCAGGGAGGCGGCTCTAAAATCCGGCTCAAATTGTTCTCATCTGCTCCTTGAAGAACAACTGCCTCCTCGGGATGCTGCTGTTTCCCCCGTGACTGGTTCGGTTAAGTGAAAAAGCTGGTAAATTTGGAAGCCTGCAAATGGATGGGCAGGAGAGGGCTGCTCTGATGCGTCCTCTGTGGCGCAGGTTGTTGTTCCCTCTCGCCCAATTTGGAATGTAGATTTTCATTTCCAATGATGCTCGGCGGCAGAGCCAGCTAAAGGTCACTGCCAGCTTCGGGGCTGGAGGCGCAAGCTGGGAGGTTCCACTCGTTCGGATCCCTGCATGGCGTTGTCTCAAATTCATTGTGGCCTCCCTTCTGCTCCTGGCGCGTTGCATTGCCCTGGAAAACACTGGGGGAAAATAACCAGACAAGATCCTTTCCCTGCCCGTGATGTTGTTGAGACACATCCTCCGGCCACCGAGAGTGGTGGCCCTTGTGGGTGGTACTGCGCCAGCTTGGTGGCAGAGGGGTCCCTGGGGACTCTCACACAGCGGGGTGCTCTGTGTTCCTCCTTGTGCTCCCCCAACTCTGTTCTCATGGGGTGCCTGGAGCGGGGGTCCCCCCATCTGTGGTGGGGGGCACTCCTTGGCTGGGCAAACCCCCTGGCACCCCATTTCCCAGCTCACCCCCCCCATGCCAGCTCCAGTGACCGGCACTGCCACCAGCGACTCTCCCCCGGGGCAGCCAGTGCGGACAGGGCACCCTGACCCCCTCCTCTCTTTCTTTCTGTAGGGAGGAAGGTGCTGACCGGCTGCTCCCAGCTCTGGGGTTTGCTGCCCACAGGATGATGCCAGCAGGCTGAGAGCCCCCCGTGCCCCTCCTCTCCATGCCAATGTGACCGAGCTGCTGACTGGGACCTGCCGTGCCGAGCCCGGCACAGGGAGTGCAGCGGCTTGTGGCCCCCCCCAGCGCGGGCTCTGCCACCCAAAGATGAGCGATGGTGGGTGGATCTCGCTCAGCCCCGCCGAGTTCGCCCAGCTCCAGCAGTACACGGACTGTGAGTACCCCACGCCCCATGCGCATCCCCCTGGTATGGGGAGAGGGGGTTTCAAAAGTCCCGTTGATCTGTCATCCATGTCATTGGTGTCCTCCTGGAGAACTAGTTGACTTGTTAGATTTTGGATAGGGAGGAGAGGGTCTGGGAGGATTTATCTGAGCACAAGCCCCCCCCCCCTGCTCTGGGGATGCACACGTGAGCACGGCTCCATCCCTCCGAAGGCGGCTGGCTCCCACGTTCGTTACTGAAGTGAAATGCCAGCGAGGAAAGCAGACTGGCTTTTCCTAAACACGCTGAGCTGCTCCACCGCTCGCCTCGGGCTGCCAACCCTCCGCGGTTAATTTTACTTAGCGCTTTCACAGAGCAACCCTCTCCTGCAGCTCCTTCCGAAGAGAGGAGGTTGGCGGCGGTACCGTGGGGCTGTGAGCGGCGGGGAGGGAGCCTGGATACAACCCAGGGGTCTGAAACCAGGTCCGTGGGGTCCTGGGGCTGTGAGTGGCTGGGGAGGGAGCCTGGGCACAGCCCAGGGGTCTGAAACCAGGTCCAGGGGGTCTGGACTGCCAGGGAGCCGGTGTGCAGGCTTGTTCATTGCGCTGGGCAGGGGAAAAATGGTGCAGCTCAGGGAAGTGCTGAGAGTGGGGCAGGGAAGGCAGGAAAGCCCAGCTGGGACCATGGGATGAAGGGAGAAGAGGTGTAAAATCTCTGGGGTGTTGCTTTGCAGGGGCAAGCATGGCCCTGGGGTGAGCAGGCTCCTGCAGGAGAGGTAAAGGGGACCCCATAAACCCCCCAGGGCTGTCCTTGGGGCTGCTGCGCAACACAGGTGTGAGATGAGCCAGGTCAAAGCTGACAGTGTGGGGATGCATGGTCTTCAAATACAAAAAGCCCAGTGGAAGCTGCCTCCAGCCCCCTACCCAACCTGGGCACCCCGGGCAGGGCTGCAGGCAGAGGTGTGTGTGCAGCGTTGCTGTCTGCGTCTCATCCTGCCTCTCTGGAGAACAGGCTCTGCTTTCTTGAATCACAGACCATAAAACACCATCTGTGGTGCTGAGCTTGAACACATACAGCGTCTTCATTTCGTTAATCAAAGTGTGGTGAGCATGGCTGCAGCGCAGGCAGCTGCATCCTCCATGGGAGGGTGATCAGGAGCATGGCTGGGGCGTCCTCCCCCCAGTCCTCCCCAGCCCCGGGGCCAGGAGCCCCCTCCTCAAGCACATGCCAGCCCCCAGTTATGCTCTGTGACCCCCAGACCTGCCTCAGGCATCCTGGACAGTTGTGGTCCAGCGCTGAGCTCCTCTGCTTAGAGAGGGGGTTTCGCAGTGGTTAACGGGCTGGCATGTCCGAGAGCCTTTCAAGTGGACAAGCCCAGAGACCTGTGTCTGGAGGTTAGGGGTTAATGTGCCCTCCCCTTGATCTTCTTTTTATGGTTGTCCTGGTTTCAGCTGGGACACAGTTCACTCTCTTCCCAGCAGCTGGTGTGAGGCTGTTTGGGTTTGTGCTGAGGAGAAGCTGATCACACACTGATGGGCAGAGCTGCTGCCAGGACAGTCAAGGACTTTCCAGCTTCTCTGCTGTGCCCGTGGCTGCAGGGGCAGGAGGAGCTGGGAGGCAGCACAGCCCCAGTGACCAGCCCAGGATTCGACCCCAGGTTTAGGACTGAGACCCAAACTGGCCACTGGTCTGTTCCATCCCATGCCCGGCATGGCCAGGAAAGAGGTGAGGCTCTGTCTGGAAGGGCTCTCCTGCTCCGGGTTGTCCCCCTCTGGGTTGCCCCTCTCTCACGGTCACTTAGTCTCAAGGCCCTCAGGCTCTTGTCTCTGTTCCGGGATTGTGGTTTTGGGACTCTCCCTGCTTTGGGATCATCAGCCGGCAACAGGCTGAGCCTTGGTCATTGAGTGCTGAGCAGTGTCACTGTGTGTCACTCATTTGTATATTTGTATAAATTTGTATACCGTTATTATCACCATTATTATTATTTCCAATATTATTGTAGTTTAGTTATTTAATTGTTCTTATCTCAACCCACGAGTCTCTTTTCCCTTCCCCCCTCTCCCCATCCCTGGGAGGGTGAGCAAGCAGCTGTGTTGTATAAAATAACAACTCCAGTTTTCCTATATTTCTCAGTTTTGGAAGGACCTGTGTCCCCCCAGCACTGGGGACACCCAGCCAGGAGAACTCACGGGCCATTTGCTGTTTGCATGGAGCAATACCCTTCTCATTCTCCTTCCTGGCACCTCTTGGAGATGCCGATGGGCAGCCCAGGGTGGGCTCCGGGGCTGGGGCAGGGACAGCCAGGCTGTGTGCTCGGCATCGCTCCGGAGCAGCTGGCATCAGGGAGTGGCCCAGGCTTTCCTCGCATGGCTTTGCTCGGGCTCTGCCTTTATTTTCGTACAGGTAGGAGGAAGAGGGCCCGTCCCTGCCGTGCAGCTTTGCATATGTGCCCTGCCCGGCATGACGTGTCCCTTCCGACACAGGAGGGGGAGGGCAGGGCCCAGGTGACCCTTTCCCAGGCATGGAGGGGACCTTAAATTTTATACCTAGGAGCTAAACTTGTCTCCACCATCCTGCTGGTTGTCTAAAAAACGAAGGGGGCTCGCCAGCGACAGGCTCAGGGCACTGCCTTTGTCTCCCCAGACTCCACCAAGAAGCTGAAGGATGTCTTGGAGGAGTTCCACGGGGACGGTGTCCTCTCGAGGTACAACCCCGAACAGGTATGACCCTGTCCCCACTGTCCCCCCTGTCCCTCCTGGCCCCCCGCCACCTCCCCTAGCCCTAAAAGCAGCTGGGAGAACGCTGGTCTGTCTGTCCGTCCGCCCCCTGCCTTTCTCCATGGCTGCCCTCCCAGGACTGGGAAAGATGCTCCCAGAGATGGGGAGCCATGTCCCCACCAGGCCATCCCAGGTACCAGGCTTGCTGCATGGCTGTCCCACCCCATGCCACGGATGATGCTGGGGCCCTGTGGCCACGCTGCCATCCGGTGTGGGCTGCAGGTGCCATGCTGAGAGCATCTCGGGGCACCTCCTTGCCAGGCAGAAGCCAGGAGGGATTGACCATTTGATTTTACCAAAGGAAATTATTTTGCTGTTGCCGTCGCAGGGCTCTGTGCCTTCTCACTCTCGCCTGGGAAGGTTGGGGTTATTTTTTTCCAAATGGTGCTTTTCGAGGGAGCTATTAGTGTGCCAGCAGGATGGAGCCTTTCACAGGGCTCGTAATCAGTAGAAATGAGGTGAAAGGGAAAAAATCAGTGGGCTGAACAAGGCGAGGAGGGGCAGCAAAACTTACCCGGCTATTCAAGCTCACTACAGGAGCCTCGCTCCAGCTGGGGCCACAAAAGCTGTCAGGAAGGCAACGTCCCCATGGGATGGGGATGCCCAGTGGGGAAGGAGGAGGCGAGGAGACCTTGGGACGACAATAGTCCCCAGGGGCTGCGGTTAGGCTCGGAGGGTACCGCTGCTCTGTGCTCTGTCCCAGGGGAGCCGGAGGCTTTCAGAGCACGGCTTGTTCTACTCTGTCTCCAACACCTCCTTTGGCCATGCTAGAAGGTCTGATCCACAGGGGTCCGCTGTTGGCCATCAGCAGCCAGGCGACACTGGGGGTTTCCGGCCCTGCTACCTCTGGGTCATAGAGTCACAGAGTGGTTTGGGTTGGAAGGGACCTTAAAGATCATTGAGGTCCACCCCCTGCCATGGGCAGGGACACCTCCCACCAGCCCAGGTTGCTCAAAGCCTCATCCAGCCTGGCCTTGAACCCCTCCAGTGATGGGGCATCCACAGCTTCCCTGGGCAACCCGGGCCACTGCCTCACCACTGGCACAGGAAACATTTCTTCCCAGCATCTTGTCTGAATCTTCCCTCTTTCAGCTTAAAAGCGTTCCCCCTCCTCCTATCGCTACACCCCCTGATAGAGTGCCTTCAGGTTATATCCCCAAAACCCTGGGATTTGGGAAGCCGGTGGTTTCGGGGAGGGCTCTGCAGCTGATGTGCCTGGTGAAAGGGACCCAGGGCAAGGACCCCTCACCCCAGCGTGGCCAGGGCACCTCCAGCAGCTTCGTCTGTCCCCAACCCAGCCCATCGACTACGAAGGCTTTTGCCTCTTCATGAAGACCTACCTGGAGGCAGATGTGCCCGAGGAGCTTTGCCAACACCTCTTCACCTCCTTCAAGCGTAAGATCTGCCAAGCCTCCCCCGAGACCCAGCACCAGAACCCCAGTGTCTCGCAGCTCAGCACCCGTGGTGAGCCAGCCTTGAGCAACACCGTCCCACGGGGACGAGGGTGGTGGGGTAGCACCCGTCATGGGTGGCATTGGGGCCAGCACACAGCCCAGCTCTGTCCCATCCAACAGTCAGGCTCCCAGGGACCCTGCGCTGCCCTGGAGTGGGGGAGCCCTGGGATGCCATGGCAATGACTCGTCCCTTTCCTCTGCGTGTTCAGAGCCCAAGTCACTCAATGCCGGCATCTCCATCCAGACCAAGGTGGCCTGTGCCCCTGTCACAGGTTCCGGCACAGGTGGCCACCGAGAGTGCCTGGAGCAGGGGACATGTGCCAGGCACCTGGCTTCTGCCTTCCCCGGCCCCTGCAGAGGTGGATTCACAGTGCGTGGAGACATCTGCTGAAAGGACTATAAACTGCAAAAGAAAAAGATCTCTGAACCCTCCCTGGCTGCTCAGCTGCCACATCAGGGCCCAGGAGTGGCTCTGGCTGGTGGCAGGGGACCGTGTGGTCCCTGCCTGATCCCAAGCAGTGTGGTGGCCAGCACCACAGGATGGCAGCACTGGCCGGTGGCACCCAGGGATGCGAACGCTGCTGGGAGCCGCTGGGCTAGGCAGGAGGGTGAGGGGCTGCCCAGGGGCTGGCATGCTAGCCCACTTTGAGGCTAGCAAAGACTACCCAGGGCGAGCAGCCAGCACCCGTGCAGGGTTCCTGGAGACACCCTGGTGTCACGCTGCCCACGGGTATATGTCTGCTTGGCAGGGATCAACGGGAAAAGCCTCCTAAGTGCCCTGGGACGACACACTCCCGAGCCCAAGAGCTGCCACAGCAATGCGGCTGAGCCGCAGCCGGCGTCTCTCACCCCGGCATCCATCCCCAATGCCTCCCCGAGCTGGTCCAGGTCGTCATCCCAGAAGTCCACCACCGGCACCCCTTCTGCTCACAACTCCTCGGGCTCTTCCAAGATCTCCTCTGGGTCCCTGCTCAGCCCGCAGTCACCTGGTGAGCTTGGCTGGGGCTCCACCGGGTGGGGACATGGGTGGTGACAAGCCCTCCCCAGTTTCCCAAGCTGTAGAGCTGCACCTCACCCTGGCGGTGTGGCCGCTTGGGTCCCCAGCATGGTGTCACCAGCCCTGTGTCCCCTTGGTGTCCTCACCCTGCTCCCGCAATGGCACTGTCCCCATGTCCCCACGGTGTGCCCATCCCTGCTCCCGAAATGCCACCGGCCCCACATCCTCTGTCCCTTGCCTTCCCCATGCTGAATGGGTGCCCAGCCCCGCGTCCCAACTGGGGACAGCTCCTTGTCACCCCGTGTGTGTCCCTCGTCACTGGCTCCCCGCCCGCAGGCACGAGGACCACAGAGAAGCGGTTGCCCTTCAGCCTGCGGAAGAACCCCAGCTCCCTGCGAGCCACCCCCCCGC
>WKFP01013521.1:52764-101562 GCA_011057875.1 Pterocles orientalis | reverse complement strand
GGAACGGGCCCGGCTGAGGCGCGGCCCTGCAGCGCCGAGCACCGGGAGGGGCGGTGGGAGGCGAAGCGGAGCGGCCCGACCCTGCCCGCCGGTCCCCTGCTCCCCCGGTCTCCCTCCTCCCGCTCCCTCGGCCCGTGATGTCACGGCCGTTTCTATAGAAATCGGGTGACATCACGGAACCGGGGGGCTGCGACCCGTTACGGCAGAAGCGGGCCGGCTCCCCCGGGGAAGGCGCGGCGACCCCGCACCCTCAGCGAGCCAGCCCCGGGGGCGGCAGGGGCCAGGGCCTGATCCTGACCCCCTTCCTCCCCTCCGCCCCCCAGCCGTGCACCTGCCGGAACCCGGGCGGGACCCCTCTTGCCAGGCCGGTGTCGATGCTGAGCGGGCCGGGGGCACTGCCCGCCTCCCCTGCACCATGGACGGCTTCTATGATCAGCAGGTTCCCTTCATGGGCCCCGGGGTAAGTTTGTACTGGGCCCCCTCCCTGCTCCCTGTTGGGGCCTCTGTTCTTGAGGGCACCCCTGCTTTGTTCTTGGGGAAAGCCCCCTGTCCTTGGGGTCACCCCCCCTTTGTCCTTGGGGTCACCCCACTTCATCTTTGGGGACATCCCCCCATCCTTGGGGGCTGCCTCCCTCACGGGCTGCTGTCGCCCTGGTCATTACAGAAGTCCTGCGCAGAGGAGAGCCGGGGCCGGCCGGGGTCCGATAGGAAAAGGAAATTTTTGGAGACTGACCTGGCCCACGACTCGGAAGGTAGGCAGGGCTGGCCTGGGCGGCCCGTGGCCTCGCCGTGGCCCCCATGAGACCGCTCTCCTTGTGGTTGTGGGTTTAGAAATAATCCTACAAATAATGGCAGTTTTATTTCTCCTTCTGTGGAGCCCATAAGTCTTTCACTCTGTTCCAGAGCTCTTCCAGGATCTCAGCCAGCTCCAAGAGGCCTGGCTAGCTGAAGGCAAGTCTTCCCCTCTGCCTTTTGCTGTGTAAAATCTTTCTGCGAGCATTTTTTTGAGAACCAAAAAAATGCTATAAAACCACTTTTTTGTTTTGGTTTGTTTTTTTTTTAGCTCAGGTCCCCGATGATGAACAATTTGTCCCAGATTTCCAGTCTGACAACTGTAAGTGATTGTGCTGGGTTTTCATTCTGTGGGGTGGGGGGGGGGGGGGGAAATGTTTGGGTGCCTGTGCAGAAAACCTTCTGCTGGGTTTGGAGCTGCTTCCTTGGAAAAGTGGTTGTTGCTGGGGCTGAAACCGTGAAATCATGGGCTTTTGGGAGAAAGCACGTGCGGTTTGGGTTCATCGAGATGCAACTTGCAATATCCTGTCTTTTGTAAATGGGGTAAATTATAGCCAAATGTGTGGAAATAGCTCTGACTGATCTCTGGGCTCCTCCGAGACTTGCTGCTTGCATGTAGTAATGTTGGTTTGCTTCCGAGCGCTCCTTTTCCTTTGCAAGTGGATGCAAGAGCTCCTTGGTTAGCCACAATCTCAGCACTTTCTGGAGTTTTTTACCAGTCCTGGCCCAGTGCTGTTGGCAAGAGCGGACCTGAAAGCGGTGAAACTTGAGCCGCTTTAAGCAGCATTAATCATTGGCAAGCGAGCGCGTTTCAAAAGGAGGCCAGTGAAAACGCAGTCCCTTCTTGGATTGCATAAGAGTGAGAGTTGGTTCTAAGCCACGGTTCGTTTAGGGGCTGGTTAATGGCGTGTGGTGCTCTCGCGGGCGCTGGCTCTCGGTTGGAAGGGAAAGGAGGGAGCAGGATGGTTTGAATTGTTACCTGGCAAAGCGAGAAAGTAGCTTGGTGTTGGTGGCTGGGTTTTTGCTGCTGAGCCAGACAGCTCCCGAACTTAAAGGAAATCAAATTTAGCCTGCAGTCGAACAGATTTTTTCATTCCAGCTTTGTCACAGCATGCAGTGAGGGGATCTTCTCCTCCAGTAAACGCCTGTTAATTATTGCTCTTTGATTACTTCGGAGTGGGAAGCTTGCCATTAAACTGTTCCAGACAGCCCGAGTTTCAGATGCGCTTTTTTTCCCCCCTCGTCTCCCCTGAGATAAAAGGCAAGCCCAGAATCAGGAACACAACGGGCTGTTGACATCCTAGCGCAGCCCGGCAGCTCTTGCTCGGAGCGGTAAAAACTGCAGCGTGCGTGGGAGGGTGGCTCTTAGAGCTGAAGCTGTTTCCAGTGCCTTTTGGCAGTCTCTTGTTTCCTTGTAACCTGAAGAGCTTGGAGAGAAGAGACAAACTTTTCTGGGTGATGGAGGGAAAGAAAGAAAAAAAGCGTTTGGTCGAGACTGAAATATTCTCCTGACCTGCTTGGCCTCTGCAGACCTGGTGTTGAAATGACTTTGTCACTTGAAAGGACATCTCCCTGTGTGACTCCCTGCTATAATGACCTTCCTTAACTTTGCTGGGGAGGGCAAGCAAAGGTTTCCCTCGTTGGCATGGGGAGGGCTGTGCTGGCTTTGGGGGGCTCAGAGCAGGGTGGAGGGGGTGGGGAGCCCAGCTCTTCTGTACTGGCACTGGAGAGTGTTTAAAGAGGAGAGAGTCTCCAGTTTGCAGCTTTCCGGACCCATCTTCTCGTTTTACTCTGGTTTTGAACCAGGTGTGGTGTAGGAAGAAAGAGAGAAACAAATCTGGTGCAGCCTCCCTCCTGCATCTGAATTTGGCTGGTGGGGATGTGCCCCTCTCCCAGGGTGGGGGTCACAGCGGGGTTCAGGGAGCATCCAGGGAAAGGTAAATCCTCCCTGGGTCCGTATACATGTTTGCAGGCATGCCTTGGCCTCGGTTCCTGCAGTTATGTAGCTCTGTGCTTTTTCCCTGAGGAAGCTGCTGCTCCTTTTCATCCAGAGCAAACCGGCTCCATCTCCTGTTCCCCAGCATTCCCAGGGTCCAGCTTCCTCGGCACAGCAGCACAAAGGGTCAAAACAGTCTCAGTTTTGACCCCGTTGCTGTGGGTAATGCCACCAATGCAAGTCTCGGAGATGCTCCGACCTGCAGCATCGTTGCTCACCTTGCCAAAGCCCCTCATTGCACGGCAGCTGCCTGCCGCCCGCTCGCCGTTCCCCATTTTTGTAGCTGAGGTCCTGGCCGTATCCCTGGCGAAGGGTGGGTGTGGGCTCACCACCAGCACAGTCCTGGGTAGAAGGGTGTATGTGCGACGTTCTATCTCGATCTTTTTTTTTTAAACTAACTGGGAAGGGATGGGATCATGCTGGGGAGACGAAGCACACGAGAGGCTTTGCTTTTTTGCAGGATCCTATGGACATTTGTGTTCCCCTGTGCAGGCGGTGCAGGGCTAAAGCTGTGGGCAGGGCATGGAGCGGGGTTTCGTACCCGCCAAAATGGAAGCAGGAGGTTTGTTTGTGAGGAAAGGTTGCTTAAACAAAGGCAAACAGGAGCCTGGCTTTTATTTCTGGCTCCTCTCCTGGTGTGACCTTGGGTGCGTCCTGTGACGCTGGGGGATGGAGGGGCAGGCGCAGAGCTTGGCTCCCAGGTGATGGCTTGAGTGGGTGCCAAGGTCCCCGGCCGGTGGCTGGGCTGGAACTGGTGTTGGGTTGGGTTGCCTTCCCCATGGCTCTGACAAAGCCAGCGTCCTGTGCAAGGTCCCATCCCAGTGACGGCTGGGAACCACCTGCCCTGTCCCCCACCAAGGGATACAGTGGCAGGCGCTGGATGGCTTTGGGGTGTCACCTTTTCCACAGGAGATGTCTTGGCTGGTGTCTGGGGCATCCCCAGCTTGGCTGGGTTTGGCACTGTGGGGGTACCCCCGAACCCCCTGCCCTCCCCTCCTGGCCGTGCTGCCTTGCTGGGCACAGCAGTGACGTGTGTGTCCTCTTGCCCGGTGGCCCTGGGCTCTGTTGTCCCCCAGGAGCTTCTGCAGCCCAGAGAGGGGCACCCATGGGCGCTCTTGTCATCCCCACGGCTCAGTCCTGGCACCGAGATGTGTTCTCTGGCCCTGGCTCTAGTTAAGCTTCTCCCTTTGCCTATTTTTGGGGGTTTTTTTTTGTCTTTTTTAGCTTTTAATTATAGTGACCGGTGCAGGACCGGAAAGGTTAAAAGCACTCTTGCACCCAGCGCGCCTTTGAGGGCACCTCCTTCCCTGGGAACCTTTTCTGGGGACCCAAACCCAGCTCCTTCCCCCCCAGGAGGCACAGCACCGCCCTGGGTGCCCCCTCAGCTCCCCAGCCCTGCCGTCCGGCCTCGGCGGCAAGAACGCGTCTTGCCGAGCAGGCAGCCGGCCCCGCGGTGTTTGTGTAAGGAATCCAAACGTTGCTCAAAGTCCGGGCTTGGCCAGCTGGTCTCTGTTAGGATCTTAAGGCTCGTTTCCCTTTTCTTGAATGGCAGCGCTAAGCTCTAGGGAAATTTTTCTTTGCTTTTTTCTTTTTTTTTTCTTCCTTTTTTTTTTTTTTTTTTTTTTTCCCCAGCTGCATGAATGGAGAGCTCCAAATTGTTTGTGAATGGAGGGTGGTGCCCTCTGGGAGACTTTTTTTTTTTTCAATGAATAACCAGAGCCCATTGTACGCCTGGTGGAAAAACAACCCGCTCCAACAAAACAGAGCCTGTTTGGGAGAAACATGCCCACGATAGGCAGCTGGAGCCCTTCCAAAACCAGTTCTCCTTCACTTTCCCGGGGCTTGCGGGGTGCCTGGGCTTTGCCGCCGCCGTGCCGGCCCCCTGTAAAGGCTGGAAATGCTGAGAGCGGCAAAACCTCGCTGGGGCGGGGAAGAGGAAGGGGGCTAAATCCGGCTGGGGAGCAGGGGGAAGGTGTGCAGGGGGCTGTGCTGGCTCAGCGCTGGGCTTCGTCTTTCAAATCCTTCTCCAGGGGGTTCGATGCCCTTGGCCCCAGCTGTGCTGGGTTGTTGTAGGGGGGAGTAAAGTGGGGGGGGAGTCAGCAGCTCTTTAAAGGTTTTGACAAATGAGGGGAGCAACTAATTACCTGGCAAGCTGGGAACAGTTGTCCTGGAGCTATTTGCTCCCCTGTGCCGGAGCTGGGCTGTGTTTAGACTTTGTGTAAAGCTAATACTCCACTTCCGATTAGTCTTGGCTCTCCTCTGCAGGTACTATTTAGGTAAAGATCTCCGAGGCGTTTTCCCTTTCCTACAGCGCCTGCTTTTAGAAATTAATTAGGTTAAGCATATATTACTTGGTTTAAAATTAAATATAGCGAGTGGGCTGGGCGTGGAGCTGGGAAGGAACTGGGTTTAACGGGACCTTTGCCACTTGAACTCTTCCAGTTGTGGGACCCCAGGACTGGGTCCCCTTGGAGCGCCTTGGCTGGGGGAAGGTGGATCCCATTTAGCTGCTTGCCATCTACCTGGGAGCTGGGTGTGCCCCTATGAGGGTGAGCAGGTTGCTGGGTCCTGCTTCCAAGCTCTCAGAGCCCCAGGCTGTCAAGTCCCCCCTAGTTTCTCACCCCCAAGGCTCGGGGGGTGGGGGGGGGGTTTATCAGCCTGGAGCTGATGTCTCCCCTCACTGAGGAGCTTTTAGCCCAGCCCTTCCCCTCCTGCAGCTCTTGCTTTGCCCCTTCTCACCCTGTGCCCTTCCCCTCCCAGATCCCAGCCAGGAACGATTCCCCCACCAGGAGCCATGTCCTGGGCTGGAGGGACCATCCCAGCCCTGGGAGCTCTGTCCCCCACTGCCACCCCGCCTCGGTCTACCGGCTCTGCTGGGCCACCATCCTGCCATGGTTTAGTTGCCTGATGCTGCTGGGGGGGCAGGGGAGTAATTCTGCACCGAATCCCAAGAAAAGAGCACCCATGGGTGATGTCCCCCACGGGTGAGGTCCCCCATCGCCTTGTCCTGCGCGGGTGAGCCCGTATCCCCTTTCTATCTCCTCGCAGTGGTCCTGCACGCCCCACCGCCGGCAAAGATCAAGCGGGAGCTGCCCAGCCCATCCTCAGAGCTGTCGTCCTGCAGCCACGAGCAGGCTCTCTGCACTGGCTACGGGGACAAGTGCCTCTACAACTGCTGGTAGGTAGCAGGAGGGCAGCCGCTGCCCGCAGAACCCCCGGCTCACAGCGCGGGGACTTGTCCGGCTTTGTCAGCCGCCATGCAGAGGTGTCCTCGGTAGCGTCACCATCGGTCCCCTCCACAGTGCCTATGACAGGAAGCCCCCCACCGGGTTCAAGCCATTAACGCCGCCCGCCACTCCAGCGTCTCCTGCACACCAGGGATCAGCTCTGCCGCCACCGCCGGCCCCGGCCGTGCAGGCAGCTGCCCATGGGGCGGCCGCAGCCCCCCACCCACTGCAGGAGCCGCGGCAGCAAACCTTCGCCGTGCCACGGCCGCCTCACCCGCCCGTGCACATGCCAAAGATGATGTCTGAAAACCAATACCCTGCGGAGCACAGGTAAGGCTTCCCCCGCCTGAGTGAGCACTGCTGTCTTAAAATCGGGGAATGGCTTTGGTTGGAAGGGACCTTAGAGATCACCGAGTTCCACCCCCCTGCCATGGGCAGGGACACCTCCCACTAGCCCAGGTTGCTCAAAGCCTCATCCAGCCTGGCCTTGAACCCCTCCAGGGATGGGGCATCCACAGCTTCTCTGGGCAACCTGGGACACTGCCTCACCACCCGCACAGGAAAAACATTTCTTCCTCAGATCTCATCTCAATCTCCCCTCTGTCAGCTCAAAACTGTTCCCCCTTGTCCTATCCCTGCACCCCCCGATCAAAAGTCCCTCCCCAGCTCTCTGGGGACGCTGCAAGCATCCCTGTCCTGCCCCTGAGCACCCAGCTAAGGGTCCCCCATGCATCCCACACCATTTGGGGGCTGTGGAAGGCGATGCCTTCCTCCCTGCTTCTTCTCCAAGCTGTGCCTTTGTCCCCCATCACCCCCATGTCCCCAAGGCTTTGCCTGTCCCCTCCCTCACCCCGGCTTTGCTCATGCTGTTGGTAGGTGACATGGCACAGGTGACGGTCAGCCTCCAGCTTTGCTTGTGGCCTCCTGGGTGCCCTTTGCTGTGGTGACGGCACGGGTCTGGCCATGAACGGGGCCACAGAAACCCTTGGGACGCGCCCGCAGCAATCGAGCATCCCTCCCCGGCACGAGCATCCTCCCCCCAGCTCAGCTCCGGGCGACCTTTGAGCAATGCGGGGGGCTGGCCATGACCCCTCGGGGAGCGCGGTGCCAGTGTGGGGCTTGGGTTTCACTCAGGAAGGGCAGAGGGACGCAGCTCGGAAATGGAGTAATCCCAGCCCGGCAGCTGGGAGGGCTCCAGTTACAAAGCCAAATGGTGCAAAGAGCCAGGCGTGGAGATCCGAGATCTCCTTTCAAGGTGCCGGAGGGCAAGGGGATGCGGCAGCACCCCCTCGAGATGGTCGCTGGGCCACTGCCACCAAGCAGAGACCCTGATGGGGCTCGAGCTGGCAGTGGCAGCACCCTGGAGCCAAATATAGTGCTCCCTGGAGCTGAGTCCAAGGTTTAATCCCAGCCGCGCAGGGATTAGCGGCCGGCTGGAGCTGCGGCGTGGATTTGCCTTTGTGTAAGCGCCTGCCCGGGTGCAGCATCCCCTGGGCCCTATGGCTCTGCCCCGTCACCCGGGGGACAGATTTTACTGGTTTACAAAGAATTTTTTACCATTGTGGTGTGGGTGTTTGGTTCCCTTTCCCCCTCCAATCCAGCTGTACCCACTGCAGCACAGGGCTGCCGTCACGGTGCTTTGCAGCAATGTCCCCTGGGCTGTCCTGCTCCCCAGACGGCATGTCCCCAGCACTCCCATGTCCCTGCAGGACCAGTCCTTGTGATGGCCATGCCAAGGAACTGTCCCAGCCCACTGAGGGGTGGACGCACAACCCCCAAACCCCCCTGGGAGCACCCCAGTCTGGGGCGGGGGCCGGCAGGGCTGACCCCACTGCCCCTTGGTGACACCGCGTTGTCCCCACAGGTTTCAGAGGCAGCTGTCGGAGCCCTGCCACCCCTTCCCGCTGCAGCCTGCGGTCCCAGGGGATGGCCGCCCCGTCTACCACCGGCAACTGTCAGAGCCCCTGGGCCCCGCCGCCCCCCGCCCCGCTCAGGGATTCAAGCAGGAGTACCATGACCCGCTCTACGAGCACGGCTTGCCCGGCCCCCCTGCTCCCCCCGCCCACGGTTTCCAGCCCCCCATGGGCATCAAGCAGGAGCCGCGGGATTACTGCATCGACTCAGGTGGGTGTGAGGTGGGGGGCTGCTTGTGCTCGGGGGGGGTATGGGGTGCATCAGTGGTACCCAGGGGAGCAGAGCCATCTCTGCTGTGATCTCCCACAGTGATGGCTGCTGCTTCACCTTGTAGATGATCTCTTTTTGTTGGGTTTTTTTCCTTTTTTAATTTTCTTCTCGCTCCCTTTCCGAAGGTGGAAGATAGAGTAAGGCCCTGCGACGTGGTCTATGCCACAGCTGGGGGCTTGCGGCACCCGGCGGTTCCCCCTGCAGCCCTGGCCTGGGGCCAGCTGTGATTTCTGGCTGCTGGACTCCCCACCAGCATCACGGAAAAAAAATCCTCTAATCGCCTTAGGACCTAAAAATACCCCCGGCCTCGGGATGGAGGGTGGCACGGCTGAGCAGATGGCAAGGGAGCAATGCCTCCCTTCCCACGGGGCCCAAATAACACGGTGAAAACCCAAACTGACTTAGATCTTGCTCCCAGTGCTCATCCCAGTGCTCCCCACCCCATTAATCGTACTGGTTTCCCCAACAAAGTTGAGCGTGGGGGGTGCAGTGGCCCAGGGTGTGCTGGGGGGAGAGGTGCTCACAGGGAAGATACTGCCGAGTGCTTAGCAGGATCCACAGGGATCTATGTCCTTCATGTCACCTTCATTTCCCTTGCAGAAGTGCCTAACTGTCAGTCCTCATACCTGCGGGGGGGCGTCTTCCCCAGCAGCCATGACGGTGAGTGTACCCCCGGCCCCCACGGGCATCCCTGCCATGTACCGTCCTGTCCCTCCTTGGGGCTGGCAGAGCTGCCAGGCACCCCAAAATCACCTGCAAGAGCCCCGTGGTGCCCACGAGGGCCGGCATGTGAGCAGACCCCCTAAAAATAGGGGCTGTGCTGCATGGCTGCTGCCGCGCTGCATAATCCGGGATAACGTGCCCGATATAGCTGCTAAGAGGGTTTTGGTCCCACCGGTGCTTTGGGGTGAGGGGGGGACAGAGCTGCGCAGTGCTCAACTAGCAAGCTGGGGTGATGCCACCAAAATGACAGGGGAGGGGGCTGCTCCTGGAGCTGGGGAACAGGGTATGGTGCAGGATTGGGGCGAGCTAGGGGGTTTTTTTTGGGGGGTCTGGCCCCCTGGTGGAGGGGCCGCGTGCTCACCAAGGGTCTCTTCCCCTTAGGATTTTCATACGAAAAGGACACACGATTGTATTTTGATGACACGTGCGTGGTACCAGAGAGGCTGGAGGGTAAGAATCTGGCCCCAGAGGAGGGCTGAGGGCTGACCAGGAGGGAGATTTGGGGCTGGGCTTTTACGGCCAAGCAGTGCTGGCACGGTGCTCTTGAGAGCTGCCAAGCATTGTCCCACACAGCCACTCGGCGTCACTGCCCTTCCCCATCCCTGCCACCCACCCCACACAGTCTCCAGCACCTCTCCCTGATCCCGCACGGCGGGTTCCCAGCACAGGGGTGAGCCCGGTGTTGCCGTCCGTGTTGCCAGCTGGGAGGCACAGCTGGGGTGTGTGACCAGCCGTGTCTTGGTGCGGGCAGGTAAAGTGAAGCAGGAGCCCACCCTGTACCGCGAGGGCCCTCCCTACCAGCGGCGCGGGTCCCTGCAGCTCTGGCAGTTCCTCGTCACCCTCCTGGACGACCCCGCCAACGCCCACTTCATCGCCTGGACCGGCCGGGGCATGGAGTTCAAGCTGATCGAGCCTGAGGAGGTACGGGGGGGTGATGCTCCGGTGTGCCAGAGCCGGGGCTGCATCCTGGGAGCGGCTGCAGGGGGAGCCTGGGGGCATGGGGCCGGATGCTTCCCACCCAACACAGTGGTTCGTGCTTGAACCTGAAGCGAGGCACGTGTGTTTGCTCTCCAGGCGGCCATAGACATTTGCCTTTAATCTCCTCCGCCGCCCTCGGCACGGCACACGCTCTGCTCCTGGAGCCGTTGGCAATCACCCATCACGGTGCCATTGCCCTGATGCCTTGGGTGCCTTGCTGAGACCCGCTGCTCGGCCACGGCTCCCTCCCAAACCGCTCCCGTCTGTCACCCTGGGTCCCCGGCGGTGACAGGGCGCTGTGCCGGAGCCGTGGGGCTCAGCAGGAGGGTGACACAGAGGAAGGAGCTGTTTTGGGGAGTAATTGAAAGCAGCTGCAGCGCCGAGCTGCGCCTGGGTAATTGCCCATAATATCTCTTACACCGCGTGTGGAAATTGTGGGGTTTGAAGAGGCTTTTTTGGCAGGCTCCCCTAATCAAACCTCTTTTGATTTGGCGGTGTCGTGGCAACCAGCGCTCAGAGCTGGAGCATTTCTCACAGCAAACCACGATCTTCTCCGGTACCACAGTGGTGCTTTCACCCCTGGCTGCTCCAGCCCCTCAGAAACAAGCCCGTACCCCCCGTTTCAGTTGTGATTCCTGCGAAAACTCCCATCCAAGCCCCAGCTGGAGCCTCGACAACTACCACTTTTCTCTCCCTGCAGGTCGCACGGCGCTGGGGCATCCAGAAGAACCGGCCGGCCATGAACTACGACAAGCTCAGCCGCTCCCTGCGCTACTACTACGAGAAGGGCATCATGCAGAAGGCGAGTGACCTCCGTGCTGTCATGGGGGGATGGGATGGTCCCCGCTGTCACCATGGTGGCTCTGGTTATTCCCCAGGGGGAAGGTGTGGGACACATCTCACGTCTCCTCCCGCCTGCAGGTTGCCGGCGAGCGGTACGTCTATAAGTTTGTCTGCGATCCCGACGCCCTCTTTTCCATGGCTTACCCCGACAACCAACGGCCCTTCCTGAAGACGGAACCCGACTGCCCGGTGCCCGAGGAGGAGACGGTGCCACTGACGCACTTCGAGGACAGCCCGGCGTTCCTGCTGGAGATGGATCCCTGCGGCAGCCTTCCCTACGCGGAGGGCTTTGCCTACTGACTCAGCCAGCCGGCAAAGCCACGAGCGCTAGCGCATCCTCTTGGGGCAAATAATGGTTTTGTAAAGAATATTTTTTTTGCTGTTCACAAGGAGGAAAAAAGAAACCAAGAAAGCGTGCGCGCACACAAATTGGAGGAATCTGAAACAGCTGGTGTGCATCACCGCTGAATTCCCACCTTTACTGTCCAAGGGCTAGTGCATAGGACTGCCCGTGGCTGGCACCTCCCGCAGAGCATCGCTGCAATGTTTGGGGCGATGGGAGCTAAGGACACAGCCTCTTGAGCCAGGCCCCCCCGTTCCTCACCTGCATGGTGAGTTCTGACGGCTCTGGCAGCACCCTGGGAGGGGGCTGAGCCGGTGAATTGTCACGACAATCTGCTTTTTGCATCCAGCGCGAGCTGCGTAGCTGCCTTGTGTGGTGGAAAGGGCTTTGATTTGCACAGAGGAGGGATGCAGGGGAGGGCTGCCTGGCCCAGCTGATGTGCACAGCATCCTACCCCAACCCCCAGGAGCCTTCTGCCTTCTTCCCAAACCCCCCCCATCCCTGCCCCACCCTCCTGATATAACCTGATATAACGGTATCTCAGCACCTCCCGGGTCCTCTCCCTGCCCCTCTTACTCCCCGCCAGCTCCGGCTGCGGGCCGTGGGTTGCATTTCAGGGGAGGAGACCCTGATGCTATTTCCCTCCCTTCCTCTATTTTTTTTTTTTTTTTCTTGAGGGAAGGGAAAGGGTTTTTAAACTGATTTTTTTTGTAGATTTTTTTTTTGTATTTTAAGGCAAAAGCGATTTTTTTTTTTTTTTTTTTTTTTTTTTTTTTTCAGCCTGGCTGCTGTTCCCGGAGCCCTTAGGGACACCCCAGGTGGCATGCATGTTGGGGGAGCCCCTGGTGCCTGTGGCTCCCCAGGATGGCTGCCGAAGTATCTGGTCCACTCCATTTCACCGCTCGCCTCCTCTTTTCCTGGGGCAGCGGGGGCTGAACCCTGCTGCCAGCTCAGCTCATCCCCCCTGCCCCTGCTGCTTGGCATGGCCTGGGAGCTGGACTGTAAGGCTGGGGGTAGGGACGGTGGGGTTCCCCACCCCGCTTCCTGCATACCCCCCTTCCCTCTGGCTCCCACCTCCCTGCTGCACCTCCTAACACCTCCACCGCTCATATATCCATACCTGCCTGCCCTGCCCCCCCACCAGCTACATGTTTTTGTTGTAAATGCTGTATAGGAATTATTTTTTTTTTCTTCCTTAGTTAGCTTTGGTTGGTTTTGGTTTTGTTTTTTTTTGACTGACACTTTTTTTTTTTTTGGGTAAGTATGAAGATTAACTCTGGGTAGACTCGGTTGCTCTCCCCATTGGCTTGTACCACTGGGGAGCGTTGGGTTGTGGGACCCCCACCTTAGGGAGGGGGTTTTAACCATTTGCTGGAGGTGGTGGGTCTGCAGTGCGGAAGGGGTTAATCTGAGGACTGGTTGGAAATAATCTCTACTGGAGCAGGGCTATGTACCTCCTGCCACGCTGCATTACGTTCTGTACTGTGTACAATAAAGGATCTTGCTTTCTGTTCCTCCCTGCCTACCTGCGCTCCCTGCCCTGGGGGCTGCTGCCAGGGCTGGTGGGGGGGTTGGAGCTGGGACCAGGTGGGGGTCCAGGTCCCCAGGGCAGGGCCACTCCCCCTGCCCTCTCCCAAACCCTGGGGCTGTTGCTCCCAGGTCTAGATGCTGCCCCAGCTTTCCCAAAGCCATGTCTGGAGAGAGGACCCAGGTGAACTGGGGGCAGCTTCTCCCCAGTGAGGTGCAATTCAATATTGCCTGTTCCCAGGGGTTTCTCAGCTTGGGTGTCCTGCTGCCTCTGTCCCCTTCCCTCTCCCCTGGAACCCCCAGCTCCCTCACCCCATCAAGTAGGGCTAAAGCTGGTGGGGACCTCACAGTTGGCGACCCAGGAGGAAAACCCCTTCAGGAGCTCCTGGCAGTGGTTCCCTGGCATTTACTGGCCCCATTTCTAGGCTTGGGGGGAAAAAAAGTTGTCCCCCTGGAGCAGGTGGGTGTGCAAAAGGCTGCAGGAGGTGGGTGGAGGGCAAGGGCTGCTCCATGGGCACTTGGCTCTGGTGGAGGGGCTGGAGAAAAGCTCAGACACCCTAAAGCTGCCCAGTCCCATTGGCCTCCAGTTCATTTGGTCAGAGCAGGCTGAGAGGGAGGTTGGCTGGCACCTAGCCCCATCCCTGGGCAGGGTAACACTGCTGGGACACTCATGGCTCCTCTCTTCCAGGCTCTCTGTACAGCCCGGCCAAACTCCAGCCCTGCATGTGGCAGTGGAGGGATGGAAGGTCCTGACATGCTGTGATGCTCTTTAGATATCACACCTCGCCTCCAGCCATGCCTGCCTGCCAGCCTTGTCGCTAATAGGTCCTTGAGCTGCTCTTCCATCCTGCCTGAAGGGTGAGGCTGAGCGGAGAAGCACGGCTGTCTCTGAGCCCAGGCAGGGCAAAGCGGTGTCCCAAACCCCTGGCAAACCCAGTTCACCCTGCATGAAGCCTTCCAGGAGTTCAGTCAGCTGCTCAGCCCATGCAGGCATTTCCTTGCGCTCCTGCAGAAGCTCTGTGGCAGCAAGCCTCTAACTAATGCTCAGGTGGGATCTCCTGTGTGGGCAACCTGCTGCCATTCAGCAGGAGGGAGATGTTCAGGGGGGAAGGAGCTGCAAGGCAATAGGATCACAGAATGGTTCAGGTTAGAAGGGACCTTAAAGATCATCCAGTTCCCCCCCCTGCCATGGGCAGGGACACCTCCCACTAGCCCAGGTTGCTCAAAGCCTCATCCAGCCTGGCCTTGAACCCCTCCAGGGATGGGGCATCCACAGCTTCTCTGGGCAACCTGGGCCACTGCCTCACCACCCGCACAGGAAAACATTTCTCCTCACATCTCATCTCAGTCTCCCCTCTTTCAGCTTAAAACCGTTCCCCCTCACCCTATCCCTTCACCCCCTCATCCAAAGCCCCCCCATCTCTCCTGTAGCCCCCTTTCAGCACTGGAAGGTCTCCCCGAAGCCTTCTCTTCTCCAGGCTGCACACCCCCAACTCTCTCAGCCTGTCCTCACACGGGAGCTGCTCCAGCCTCTGACCATCTCCAGGGCTCCTCTGGCCCCGCTCCAGCAGCTCCGTGTCTGTCCTGTGCTGAGGACCCCAGAGCTGGACGCAGCACTGCGGGGGGGGGGAGCAGAGGCGGACAATCCCCTCCCTCGCCTTGCTGGTCACTGCACTGGTGATGCCTCCAGGACACAGTTGGTTTCTGGGCTGCCAGTGCCCATTGCTGGGTCATGTTGAGCTTCTCATCAACCAACACCCCCAAGTCCTCTTCAGCGCTGCTCTCAAGCCATTCTCCTCCCAGCCTGAATTGGTGCTTGGAGTTGCCCCAACCCACGTGCAGGACCTTACATCTGTGCCCAACCTGGGGCAGGAGCGCTGGGAACCCTCAGGCAGCAGTGCTGCCTGCACCCCATGGGGCTCTCAGTATGGTGAAACTCCCTAGCTGGGGCACACACCCTGTCGCATTTTTATTTTCTGCAAGGCTTTGTCCTCTGCCTAAGCCAGCAAAAACCAAGTGAAACAAGAGGGGATGTGAAAAACCTTGCTGGCAATCTGAGCTCCAGATGCCAGTGCCCAGTAATCCCACCTCGCTGGGGATTTTGGCTCAGGATGGAGCAAGGGGAAACTGGGGCCACTGGCAGCACTGCCAGCAGGCAGATGGCCCGGGGTGACGGGACCTCAGCCTGGTGGCACCGCAACTGTGTGGGACCAGTTACGGATGGCAAGGATGAGCAGATAAAGCAAAGCCTTTCAAAGCCTTCGTCCAGCCTCAACCCGCCTGGCCCTGCAAATCCTGCTGCAGGCAGGGGTGGGGGGCCTCAAAAGCAGCTCCTGCCAAAGAGGGGGGAATACGAAAAGAGGCTTTTTTCTATTTCAGCCTGTCGGCACGCGACAAAAAAGTTCAGACCCCAGAAGGTTTGATACCACACTGTCTTTTAAGTAGAGTGTCAAGAATTTTCTGCTTGTTTGATCCTGCTGCACATCCCCTCTGCAGCTTCTGCTTGGCGCAGAGGGGGGGCTGCCTTGGGTGCTCAGTCCCACCCATCCATCCCAAGGGTGAGGGACAAGCCCCAGCTGCTCAGTGTCTTGCCTGCAGCCCCCTGGGGTTGGGGACAAGAGCTCCCAGGCAGCCAGGAGTGGGGGGAGATGGAGGGGAAGCAGGTGGAAAAGCTTCCCTGCTTTCTGCACACCTCCTGTTCCATCAACTGCCACTGTGGGGCACAGGGATGAGCCCTCCTCCGCCGTGCTCTGATCAGCAGTGGGATGCGGAGCCAGGCTGGGGAGCACCGCTGCAGCGGCTGCAGCTTCCCTTCAGGACGGGGAACAGCCAGGGCTACCACTGCTCCATCCTGAGGACAGGGAATGGCCAGGGCCCACACCGCTCCATCCCCAGGACAGGGAACAGCCAGGGCCACCACTGCTCCATCCTGAGGACAGGGAATGGCCAGGGCCCACACCGCTCCATCCCCAGGACAGGGAACAGCCAGGGCTACCACTGCTCCATCCTGAGGACAGGGAATGGCCAGGGCCCACACCGCTCCATCCCCAGGACGGGGAACAGCCAGGGCCACCACTGCTCCATCCTGAGGACAGGGAATGGCCAGGGCCCACACCGCTCCATCCCCAGGATGGGGAACAGCCAGGGCCACCACTGCTCCATCCCCAGGACCAGATGCCTCAGTGCCTTCCTTGCCTATCCCAGCACCGCCTGCCTTCTGCGTTCCTCCTGCTCCCCCAGGCTGCTGGGGGGGATGAAGAGGAGTGAGTTGAGAGGAGGGGAAGGATGAAGCAGCATTTTGGAGAGGATTCAGGCATCCAGTTTGGGCAAAACCCTAGTGTTGGCATCAGCCTCTCCAATCCTCCACATGACAGCATCCATCTCCTACTCGGATTGTGTAGAGCCCATCAGTGATCCAGGGTGAACAACAATTTGTGGCACTGTGCGAGCAGATAATAAAATGGCAGCTGGTATTGAATGGGGATAAATGTGTTTTTCCTATTTTCTTCTCTTTACGGTCTTATAATGTGTACCAAGCTACTCCCTTCCTGGAAAAACAGCTTAGCTTTACCAGATAGTCCAAAAGCTGTTCAATCAAGAGGCGCATGTTAAAAATTATTTGGAAAAGAGGAGACCGTAAAAGGGAGAGGATCAGTGCAGCCTTCTACACATCCCTAATTCACCGAGTGCATTTCTACCCGCTCCTTCTCAGAAGGATATAGCTGGACTGGAAAAGGTTCAAAAAGCAATAGGTGTAGCCAAAGGTCTGCAGCGGCTCCTATACAGGAGTGTATAAGTAGTCCAGCACTTCCCTCTGGGGCAGGATTTGTGGCTCACAGCCTTCATATTTAATAGCCCATGACAGAGTTTTCCATCCCTGACTGGAAGAGCATTTATGGGAAGAATTACTGCCCACGCGGCTTGTTTTGACGGCAGGCAGCAGGACCAGCGAGCCCGGCACAGCTGCCAAGAGGTGCCGCACGGTCGGAAGCGGCTCTGCCACGAGCAGCGGCCACGGCTCCCACCCGGCCAACGTCCCTCTGCCCCTCATGGTGGCCTCAGGCCTGGGCTTTGCACCTTGTGGCCAAAGGACGTAGGTCACATCGCAGCAACTCCTCACTTTCTTAGCTCTTCCAATACTTGATTTTTTTTCAAAAAGGGGTTTAAGTTTGGCTTTTAAATACCTGGAGCAACACGAGTGGATGCGTGTGTGAAGCCAACTTCAATATGGGTGAGTTCCAGAAAAAAAAAAAAAAAAAAGTCAAAATTTGGGCTGGTGAGTAATTAAAAGATGGGACCAGGCACCCACGCAGGGGTGTGTGGGGCATGCAGGTCCCTTCACATCGGTCTGGCACCACCTCGTGGGGATCCATCTCTGCTCCTGGCCACCACGGTGGTTTGTGGCCCCGGAGCACAACGTGGGAGAAGAGCTGGCGAGAGCTTTGGGATCCCAGCTGTGGTTGTTTATACGCGCAGTCTGGAGCTCTCGTGTGGCTGGAGGACTTCAGCTCCAGCCTGGCCCCTCCTGTAGGCTGCAGGCAGGCTGACGTTCATGCGAGGTGCAGGTCCAGATCACCAGCTTCAAGTCTCTCACCCCTGGGCAAGCCCACTGACAGCACCTTCTCCTGTGCTCCCGCTGAAAGGAAGCAGGGGCTGCACAAATCGCTCGGAGTGGCCAAGTTTCCAGCCGGCAGAACTGAGGGCAATAATACCTTCGTAAGCCACTAAGTGGCTTCTGAAACCATCCGCCAATTGCTGCATTAAATGCTCTCAGTGCCGCGGGGGATGCTCTGTCATTCCTCAGCCCCTTTTCAGAGAACCGATCGATAAGAAGCTTCCCAGAGGCTCAGATGGAAGGGGGGGGGGCGGGGGGGAGTGTGCCCCCACCTCACTGCAGCAGGAGCAAGCTGGGTGCCCACCCAGTGGGTGCAGAGCCCTCGGGCCAGGACGGGGTCCTGGGTAGGGGCACCCACAGCATTGGGAAGCCAGAGCAAAAGGTGCAAGTGGGAGGTTTTGTTCCCACTGGCGATGAAGTCAGGGTGAGGGAGCTGGGGACATATCTGGTGTACAAGTCGTCAGCTGTATCACCTTATTTTGAAGGTTTTTAAGTTTAATATAAATAAAACCATCCTGGAGAAAAAAAGGGAGCGACTGACGCCAGCAACCACGAGCTCCCACAATACTGGGCGAGCAGAGCTGTTACCCCCGCAGAGGCTCAGCCAGGCTGATCCGCTGTCTTCCTGCCAGCACCTTTGCTCGCAGCCGTGAGCAGATCCGGTGAAAAAAGGTCTTCAAATGGCACAGCCAGACCAAAGCTGGTACCAGCCTGGGCAGCATCCCTGGGGCTGGCACCCCAACGCTTTCCTCGGCAAGGCTGCAAGAGGATGACCTGCATCCAGGCATGCGGGATTCTCTTTAAAAAAATAATACGTTGTCTTCTTGGCTGTCTTGGACCCAGGAGAGGGCAGCAGCAGCCCAGGCTGCAGCCTCAGCTACCCTTTCTGAAGCTTGTCTTAATCTCCTAAACTGCTCAGAGAAAGCAGAGAAGGAAAAGCAATGGATGGACGGAGCAAGAGAAAATCAAAAACCCAGCAGGCAGGCTAGCAGTACTCTCTTGGGCCTCAAAGTTGTTTGCTTTCAAGGTGGAAGTGGAAAGAAAATTGTCTTTGAAGACAAACTGGAGCGCCAGGGCTTTCTGTGGCAGTCTTTTGATATCAATGATCATTGTACGGATGCTTTTTACAGCACCAGAAAGTAAACTGGCGACACTGAGGCTGTTCCCAGTAGAGGTGGAAGGTAAGCACAGGCAGTGACATGCAGTGTGTACACTTCACGCTGCTGCTAAAAGCCCGTGAGGTCCTGCTCTGGGGCTCTTGTGGCTTCCCTCAGAGCACTTCAGGAGAAGGAAATGGGATTACCGGTGCTCCACAGGCACACCAGCTGCCTTCGCTTGCTGCCCCTGAAAGGGAAGGCTGGGAACAGGGGAAGTTTCTACTTCTCCAACTCAGTGCCTCAAACCTGGGCTCCCTCCCAGCCCGGTCTGAGGTTCACAACCGAACACCGTGAAACTCGTACGGCACATTTGTCACTCACAGCATCACCTTTTTGAGGGCAGCATCTCCCCGTGTATCCCTGCCGTTCAGCCCCACCAGCCTGGCAGCATCCTCCCGGTTTTCCTGCATGAGCTCACCAGGATGAGTCAGGGAGCGGGTGAGTGGGAGGAGGACATCATCACAGCCCCGCTGCAACCCTACCCACCACTTCCACAATACCTTCCACAGCCAACCTGGCTTTTGCTGCAGGCGCTGCCATTTCTGTGTGGGTTTGGTCTTCCCGTGGCACACAGGCAGAGGCGTGTCCCTCTCCTGGGTCACAGCAGAAGGCTGAGCCCACAGCCACGTGGCCTCTGTTCTCAGTCGGGCTCAATTGAGTCTTCGGATTTTTATTTTTTTCTTCTAGTTCACACCCTCTGAAATCACAGCAAAGTGCAAAATTGTTGCTTACCGAAGTTGTTCTTCTGAAATGAGTCATTAAAGAAGGAGCCTCGTCGCTCTGCCAGACACAGCCTGGTTGCTTCTCTAAATGTTCACGACACAAGAGCACAGCTTCCTGCTCCATTTGGCTTCAAACTGCCTGCACCCCGGGTGACACCCAGCCTCCGTCCAGAGCCTGGACAGGGTAACTCCTGCATTATTCCCCCCTCTTCAGCCAGGCAGCCCTTTTCACTCCATTTTTGGGTGAATGCCACACATGTCTGTAAGCTGGCTCTGATTCTGTGTGCGCAACCAGGAGCCCTTGCATGTCTTTTTGGCTTGAAAGCCAGCGGATGTTGACCAGGGAGGGATGCTGAGGAGCTCCACATCTTCCAGCGTGTGTGCTGGGAAAGCCTCATGAGCTGCTGACCTGGAAGCTGTTGGGCTGATGAATGCAATGGTCCTCAACGCTTGTAGGTGTGGGAATGTTTTGGTGACGCTGTGTCTCTTTGAGGAGCTACCGCTGTGTCCAGCACCCCTGCGAAAGAGATTTTTTATTTTTCTATTCAGAAAAATCATTCAGCCAAAGTCAGTCTTGCCTCTTCCATCTGTCACTCCCTCCCTGGTGGCACAAGGGCAGAGGAGAGGCTGTGGAAGTGTCCTGGTCTCAGCTGAAACACAGTTAACTTTCTTCGTAGGACAGGACAGGACAGGAAGGAAGAAGCAGCAATAACAACTTCACAACTGATGCTGCATCCACACCACCTCTTGGAAGACATCACAGAAATCACAGCCGAACTTTTGAACTTATGAGGGCTACCCGATTTGTGCACTATGTACAGCCTGACTTTCTTTTTCCCCTGAGATGATGTTTCGTGTCCCAAATCTGCAAAGTCAATGGGAACAGTAGATTCTTGCTGCTTGAGAAAAGCCAAGCCACAATGTTAAATATCTTCCTGCAATTTGGAGTTTAGATCCTTACCTTGAGGTTTTGGACTTCTCCAAACCATGCATGTGATTTTCTTCTTAAATCAGTAGCAGAGACAGGAACCACATACAGGTATTTTGCAAGCTTCACTTTTTTTTTTTTTTTTTTAAAGCAATAAAGTAAACAGAATTCAGCCACCAGGTGAAAAATTTGACAAGATCTGGCCTGATAAGTTCATTTTTCTTTAAAACTACTGATTGTTTGCAGCACTGTTGAAACATGTCCTAGGCTAGCCTAAAAGCATGCCCACATAGCTGAGCTGTTAAAATAATGAATTCATACCTTGGCAGTGGAAGAGCCATAAATGGACAGGATCAGCAGGGCGATCAGAATTCGCAGCCTGGGGCGTTATATGGTGAAAAGTAGGATGGGACAAGCGACAGAGGCGTTGTAAGGGAGCTGAGAGCCCTGTGGGCACCACACGGTTGTTCCAGCAGCCCCGAAGCTGCCAGGATGGCATTGCCACCAAGCATGGCATCACCTAGACTTTCTTTGTGTGAAGATTAGGAGCCAAGTGTCAGAGCACAGCTTTGGCTATTGCTTGAGCAAATACACTCGTTAATGGTCTTTGAAAGATTCTTCAGCTGAAATCTGGTGTGCACTGTGGTGTGGATTAGCCAAAAGCCAGGCTGAGGAGGAGATGCCCTGCGCTCCTGCTGCCACTGCTCCTTGTGACAGAGCTGTCAGCCAGGGATGGGATATTTTTAGCCCTGCTTCCAAAGGAAGCAAAGCTCCAGCAACCATCTGTCACTTCCCCCCTGCAACTTCTGAATGGTGACTACTTTTAAAGACCTTTTTTTTTGCTGGGGAGATACAGCTGTAAAACATCAAGCACCCCTAAGTGTCAGGAAAATGGGTGACTGGGTAGAGGTGGAAACCCCTCTCCTCCCAAAGTCACTGAGATGCTGCCGCTGACCGCCCGGCACCACTGCCCTCAGACACCCCATGCACTGAAGGAGCTTTATTGATGTTCACCCCATGATGGGCTCAGGACCACGGTGTGGGACGCCTGGCTTCACCAGCTGGCAAGGATGGATGCTCCCTGGCATGGCTGTGGCCCTCCACCACTGGCACGGCTTTTCCTCTCCCTTGGGACAAGTGGGTGGCCATGGTTAGGAGACATCCTCAATGTATGGAGCCAAACAGGAGGAGTGACTTGGGTATTTGCCCACAGGGGAGCAGCAGGTACCCAAATTCCTCCTTAAAAAAGCATCTTCACTGATCTCCCCCACGCCTTGCTACCCATTTCCCAAGCACAAAAATCGCTTACAGAAGGGCTCTGTACCAGACCTGCGCTGTTGGCCTTTAGGAGACATTGATTTGTCAGAATTATGATGCTCTAGTCCACATAGGAGACTATGCTTTCCACTTTTCAGCTCTGAATGTTTCAGTCATGGATAATTTTGCCCAGCTTGCCAGGTGCCAGTGCCTGGACAAGCCCCTTGGTCAAGCTCTTCTTGGGTCTGTTGCACATTTATCCTGTTACCTGTTGTCAGCACTCACCGTATTTGATTCTGCAGTGCAGGGTGGAGCTTGTGGCCCTGGCAAGGTGGGATCTGGTGGTTTTCACCCCTGCTTGCAGCCTCTCCACTGAGGAGTGTTGGGTGTGACCTGTGTAGCAGGTTCCCTGTTCAAGACCCTGCCTGGGCTGTAGCACTACCCAACACTTTCACGCTGCTGTGATGGGCGGTTTCTTCTTGGTAAGATCGAAGAGTAACCGAACCTCAGCACAGTCCTCTTTTTTTGTCTCCGAACTTAGGAGAATCTCCTACTGTCTGGAAGTGGTGCCTGGAACGAGGGTAAGGATTTCATTGGAGTTACTGCACGTGCAAGAACTTTGAGACCCAGGTGATGCCCAAGTTTGGATCTAATTACACGTTCCTTTCAGGAGCTCTTGGAAATACTGCCTGTCTTCTCTCTAACAGGCTTTGGAAGCTGTTTCGTGGCTTACAAGATGAAGGGGGACCATCAAAACAAGAGCTGCCATGCTAATGTAGACCAAAGACCTGTCCAGCCCAGACCCATCTCCAGCGGCAGGTCCTCGGGGTAGTGAAGAGGAAAGTCTTGCCTCAATACCCTCAGCTGGCAGCCGAGCGCATTTGTCAGTGCTGGTCTTCTGGAATGACCCAAAGTTGAGGGGACGCATAGGGAGGGTGGGGTGTCTGGCAGCAGCTCTCGCCGGGACATGCTGGCGCTGGCCTGGCTGTGTGCTGGGAGGTTTCGCTGTGTTCGGTCAGGAGACCCAGATTTAGCCGGGTCGGGTGTTGCTCTGCCATCAGAGCTCCAGCTGTCTCCAGGCCCTTCCACTTCTGCACTGCAGACAACTCCTTCCACTTAATAAACAACTTTTGGGGGTTATTGTTGTATTTTTTGAATAAATTGTGTCTTTGGAAAAATGAAAACAACAAAATCCCCTGCAGATTGCTTTCCCGTAGGACATACGGAGCAGCACAAGTCCAAGAACAAGCTCCAGATCCCAGTCTGATCTTATCACTGTAGGAATGAAGTCACACTTTTATGGGTGTGTATTTATTTTTTATTGCTTGGTATGGCTTTTTGCATTTTGTTTAGCTTTTTACTGGTCTTTGGATCTGGCCCTCAAAGGCAATCACAGCCGATACTGGAAAACTCTGACAGACCTTAAAAAAACCCACAAAACTGAATTTCAGAGATTCTCAAACTTTTCTTGCAGTTTCCCATGGTTGATAAGCAGGATTATCTTGTGCTTCCTTCCTGCTCGCTCCCCTCACCCAGAGGTCCCTGAGCCTTTGAAAGTTTTGGCAGCAGGTTGACTTTCTGGGGCATTCCCGCGTTGCTCCTGGCCCTCGTCCCGCTGGTGGCGGCTGCTCCAGGCTGGCAGCTCTGATCTTGCTGCCAGCTGTGGTTTGGGCTTACTGTCCCCTGCTACTTCTTCTTATGCAACAGCAGCTTGGGGTGACACAGCAAAGCCGGTTTTGAGACAGAGACAGCCTAAGATCAGCAGCTCCTTGAGGCTCAAACCTCTGCTAACTGTGAGTTGAGGGTCCTAAACTCCCTTTGTATCGTCTGGTGTCAAGAAATGTCCTAATGCAATCAAGGCCAAAGACAATAAAATAAGTTATGTCTCTTAATGATGGAGTTTTGGTTCTTTACAAAAGAAGCAGATTAAAAGAGCTGTGCTGGTTGTGTGTCCTTGTTGAGGTTTTACATGACAACTGCTAGCTCACCCTCTCCCCTCCCAGGGATGGGGGAGAGAATGAAAGGGGTGAAGAGAAAAGAGACTCGTGGGTTGAGATAGAACAATTTAATAACTTAGAGCCTGTTCCTGTATCTGCTTTTCTTCCTTGAGCATCGCATTGCCTTGGAAAGCAGGGTGGCTGCCATCCGAAGGGTACAAAGCCCAAATTTATTTGAGGGTTTGAGTTTGTGCAGATAACATCAGGGTGGTAACTCAGCTCCACAGCTTCAATTGCATTCCCAAATGGTTGCCCAGAAATGTTTGTATCTCCAGAAGCAGTGTCCCAAGCCTGGAAAAGCAGCTCAAATTCTGCTTCCTTCTGGTGCATGGGGTTTTTATATTTTTGCTGGTTTGTTTTGCTTTTCAAGAGTGGAGATGGTGCCTCCTTTATTTAATGGCTTTATATTTTAATGCCTTACAGGACACGCACAACACCAGGGAACCAGAGCTCCTAATTACAAACATTTTAAAAGAAAATGGACTGTGGGTGGTTCTACTCAGCATCGCTGCTGCTGCCTGGGAGGCAAAGTAAGATAACTGCCTGCCTGCTTTCCTGCCTGCCTTCCTGCCTGCAGGCTTTAGGACTGGCTCAGAGAGACCGGAGCTGCATGAATGAAGGTGATGTTTAGGTTCCCAGACTGTTTTTTAAGTCAAATAACATATTTTCAGCAGGTTGAACTGTTACTAAAGGAGGAGAGGAAAGTGTCAGATTTTTTTCCAAACACTCTGTTTATGTTCTCCCAGGAGTGCCTGGAGAACAGGCATGTTTTCAGATGTTTATACTCTTTTGAGCTGTTTTCTCAGTCTTGTGTGCACTGTTGACGCTCCTGCTCCTGGAAAGTAAGGCTAGGAAGCTGGCAGCTGTAAATCCCATTTGTCTGTGCTGTGTATATACACCTCTGTCAGGGACGGAGCGCTCCGCTGGCATGCCCTGATGCTGCCACCTCCCCCGGCGCAATGGTGGTGAGACAGTGGCACGTGTGAGACATCTGTGGGGACACAGCGCTGCTCTTCCCCGGCTCCTCTGGCTCCAGCCATGGGAAGCAGCATCAGAGGCTGCCCGGAGTGTCCCCAGGAGAGGATGCTGCTCTTTGTCACACTGGGCTTTTAGGCAGGGGCAGGCAAGAAGCAATGTCCCCTCTCCTGGTTTCAGCTGGGACACAGTTCACTCTCTTCCCAGCAGCTGGTGTGAGGCTGTTTGGGTTTGTGCTGAGGAGAAGCTGATCACACACTGATGGGCAGAGCTGCTGCCAGGACAGTCAAGGACTTTCCACCTTCTCTGCTGTGCCCGTGGCTGCAGGGGCAGGAGGAGCTGGGAGGGAGCACAGCCCCAGTGACCAGCCCAGGATTCGACCCCAGGTTTAGGACTGAGACCCAAACTGGCCACTGGTCTGTTCCATCCCATGGCCGGCATGGCCAGGAGAGAGGTGAGGCTCTGCCCGGAAGGGCTCTCTCCTGCTCCACATTGTCTCCCTCTGGGTAGCCCCTCTCTCGGGGTTGTCTCGGTCGCTCACACTTGGGCTCTTATCTCCATTCCAGGATTGTGGTTTTGGGACTCTCCCTGCTCCGAGATCATTGGCCAAGGACAGGCTAAGCCTAGGTCATCAGGTGGTGAGCAGTGTCACCGTGTCACTCATGTGGATATTTGTATATATCATTATTATTATCATCATTTCCATTAGTAATGTAGTTCAGTTATTAAATTGTCCTTACCTCAACGCATGAGTCTCTTTTCCCTTCACCCCTTTAATTCTCTCCCCCACCCCTGGGAGGGGGGAGGGTAAATGAGCGGTTGTTGTTCAGAACTACAACATCCCCTCAAACCTTCCCAACTTAAGGGAGCAGGTTAAACCCAGCTCTGCTCTCTCAGGCTCTCGTGCTCCAGTAGAGCCCACACTCGGGAGCTGGCAGCCGATAAAATGTCAGTAACAACCCTTCCTGTCACAGGAGAGGCTGCTTGGTCTCATCCCATTCCAAACCCAATACTGGTTTGATTGGTTTAATAGCACAGGTGATGATACTCAAAGTGCTCACCCCTCATCAGAGAGCCCTTTGCTTGCCTTTGAGTTCCAGGCGCTTGGCACCCAGCAGAGATGGTTTTCTGTAGAGGGCAGAGATGGTAAATTAGCACGGAAGAGCCGACACACATTTATAGACAGGATTAACCTGAGAGGCTGTTTTGTGCTATTGTTGTACGGGATTGCTGCACCTGCGTGTTGTGTGCTGCTCCCCTGCGTTCCAGGCTCACGTGCCGTGGCATTGCTGAACCCAGGCTCCTCCACGCAGTTCTGTGCCTGCCACTGACTCACTGCAGCTGCAGCTTCTTCTAGTTTTCATCGCGAAGTATAACCACAGAGTAAGGACAGTTTCCCTGGATGCTGTGAAATTCCTGTTGTTCTGTTGGTTTGCAGGTTTGGTTTTTTTTTTTTGGGGGGGGGGGTGTTTGTTTGTTTGTTTTTTGCCAGCTTTGGCTGAGTTGTCTTTCCATTGTCTCCCAGTGCCACCAGCAACTGATAGCATCTTCTCATTCTGCTTCCCCACGTTCCTGGTCGGAGCCCTGATGTGGAGCTCCCGGCTGCCCCAGGGATGTGCAAAGCCAGAGGGACCCACGCAGCCTGGCCCTGAGAGCCTGGAGTGGATACTCAGAACTTCTTCCCAAGCGTTTAAAGTCAGTGTTGTGTTCTGTAAGTTAAACTTCAAGACAGATAAGGCACGGGAGAAAGACAGCAGCAGGCTCATGCTTAGAGGTTGTTGTCCCCCACTGGCACCCGTGTGGCAGCCAGCCTCCGCAGCAGCTCGGGTGTGCTGCCTGCCCGCAGTGCCAGCACTGCCCGGGAGCCCCAACCCGGCACCGAACCCATGGGGAAGAGCCTCCCACCACCAATGGAGTCAGCCTGGAAACGGTGCAGCCTGCTAAGGCAGAGGCCAGCTATGCTGTCTCCTTTGATCCCTTCGAGGGATCGGATCTTTTGTACAGCATCAGTTGTAGGAAGTTAAATCTTCCCATTTGCTCCCTTAGGGCTCCTTTCTTCCTTCTCTGTTTGGGTTTTGTTCATGGCACGGGAGCAGTCCAGCACTACGGGTTTCAAAGAGTGAGGGTGGGCCATGCAGGAACCACAGCACCGTGAAATAATTTCAGCATACGAATTTAAGGTAAATGCATTTTGTGTTCTTTTTAATAAGCCTTTTCCTGCCTAGCTGGTTCATCACTAGTCACTGAAAAAGCCAGGAAGTGCTGCAGAAAACAGCATTTGCATGCAGTCCTGCTCCTCCTGCTGCCTCCCCTGCCCTCCACACGCCCACGCAGCCTTGGCTGCGACGGCACAGGCTGGCAGCCCTACGGCTACCGGCAGCATGTGCAGCCTCGCAGCCCCACTGAGACATGAGCCAGAGGTCAGCCACGGCTGGGGAGGACTGGGGAAAATCTTGCAATTCTGGGAAGCCTCTTCCCATTCTCCAGCTGACCAGAGGTCCCTCTCAAAATGTTTCCTTGAGACCAGCCACCCAGTATTTCACTCCTTCAACCCCTGAGGACATCACTGTCCACTGAATTAAACTGGAATTGCTTTGCTAAATCTTTTAAGTGGAAGATAGCAGGATTAAATTCCACTTTGGATGTAATCCTCAACCCCATCTTCAAGGGAAGCGCACCGATTCCTCCAGCCCCGGCTGGTGCCTCTGTGGCTGAATCACTCTGATCCCAACGTAAATAAAGCTCTTTGAAAAAAGGGCAAATGTTTTCTCAGCTGCTCTTCTTCCCTTCAAAACAGGGGCTGACTGAAATTTTTATGTCTGCAAACATAAATATGTGCAGTCAAGAAATGCTTCTTAGCTAAAAGCTATCTTCAGAAGATAACTTTTTTGGACAGGACACAGTGAAGCCATGGGACACTCCAGGACCACACTGCTCTCTCTACAGCTTCTCCTTCTCCTTTCCTTCAGGGCTGTACATTTTATGAGCTCCTACATGGACTGATTTCAGTAACTGCAAATTAATCTCAGCACGTTGTCAGGTCAGGCTCCTGGTGTCCCCAAATCTTTGTTTCTGCTCAGCTGTGGAGCCGCGTTTGCCTCTGGAGGCAGCAAATACAAACAGTCCTTGGCGTGACACAGAGGAAGGACCCAAACAGAGGTGGTGCCAAGCTGCTGCGTGGGGAGCTGCTGTGCCCTTCCCCATCGTCCAACAGCTGTATGCTCCCTCTCCTCCAGTTCTGAAACTAGAGCTGAAGCCCAAACCCCACAGGGAACCCTTCTGCCAGCTCTGACGGCAGGCTTAGCGTATGTGCTAAACTCAGGACTGAACGCTACCAGCCCCAGCCCAGCTAGACTGGATGTTGTAGTTTACACAACACAGCCGCTTGCTCACCCTCCCAGGGCTGGGGGAGAGAATTAAAGGTGGGAAGGGAAAAGAGACTCGTGGGTTGAGACAAGAACAGCTGAATAACTAAACTACAATAATGTTGGAAATAATAATAATGACAATAATAAAAGTGATATATACAAATATACAAATGAGTGACACACAGTGACACTGCTCACCATCTGAGGACCAAGCCCATTCCCAGCTAACAATCCTGGAGCAGGGAGGATCCCAAAACTGCAATCCTGGAACAATGATAAGAGCCCAAGTGTCTGAGAGACCAAGACGACCCTGAGAGAGGAGTGCCCCGGGGAGAGACAACCTGGAGCAAGAGAGCCCTTCCAGACAGAGCCTCACCTCTTTCCTGGCCATGCCGGGCATGGGATGGAACAGACCAGTGGCCAGTTTGGGTCTCAGTCCTAAACCTGGGGTCGAATCCTGGGCTGGTCACTGGGGCTGTGCTCCCTCCCAGCTCCTCCTGCCCCTGCAGCCACGGGCACAGCAGAGAAGGTGGAAGTCCTTGACTGTCCTGGCAGCAGCTCTGCCCATCAGTGTGTGATCAGCTTCTCCTCAGCACAAACCCAAACAGCCTCACACCAGCTGCTGGGAAGAGAGTGAACTGTGTCCCAGCTGACACCAGGACACTTGAGCATTCTCTCACACAAGTTCAACATTTTCCACCGAGGGCAAGTTCACGCCAACCCGAATCCTTGCGCAGCACAGACAGCTCCGCAGCCTGCCTACATGGAGGGACAGGGACATGTCCCTCTCAAAGGACAGCAGCGCTCTTCCTTCCTGCCTCGCAGCTCAATCCCTGCCTGGCCCCAGGGACAACCTCAGCCTCAAGCCCACTCTTGCCAGATGTGCTTAGCCCAATGGTTTACCCCAGTGCAGCTTGGCAGCTCAAGTCCATGAATGCAATGTCAAAAATAACACAGGGCATTCTACACACTGTTTTTTTATTATTAAATTGCTAAATTCAAGCAAAGCTGCTGTGCAATTTGTCTGGTCTTCCCACTGATGCGCCAGAGGGTTTGGGAAGGGTGTCTCCTAATTTAGATCTAGCTAGTTACAGACTCCGGGAGGTTTATCGCTCATAATAATATACAGCCTTGGCTTCACTTTGTGAATCCATCGCTCTCCCTCAGAGACAAAACGCTAGATTGAACGCGTAAGTATCTTTAGTAGCACTATTCTCCTTCTGCAGTTAAGCCATAAAAACCAAGGGCACAGACATTCAAAACATCCTTTTGCAGCTTCAACTAATCTACCATTAGCCACAAATCCCACACTCACAGCACGCCTCAGCCCAGTGGGGACCACTGGGAACCACCGCCGTGTACCTAAACCCTGATGGCAGCAACCCTTCGGCAGGCAGCAGAGACTCCAAACACAACCCAATGCTTTTGGGGTTGTTTGCTCCCTTTCAAACACAGTCATGCTTTCTCCTTTTCCACTCTGTATAATGGGGCCATTGCTGCAGGTACGGTGCTGTACCAGGCATTTGGGAAAGGGGTGCCTTCTTCTTTTGGCTTCACCAAGGGCAAATCATGCCTGACAAATTTGGTGGCCTTCTACGATGGGGCCACAGCACTGGTGGACAAGGGAAGGGCAACTGACATCATCCACCTGGACTTGTGCAAAGCCTTTGACACTGTCCCACATGACATCCTTTGTCTCTAAGTTGTCTCAAGTAACAAGTGATGGGACAAAAAGAAAGCCTCAAGTTTCACCAGGGGAGGTTTAGGCTGGATATTAGAAAAAATTTCTTCACTGCAAGAGTGCTCAGGCACTGGAACACGCTGCCCAGGGCAGTGGTGGAGCCACCATCCCTGGAGGGGGTCAGGAAACTTGTAGCTGTGGTGCTTCGGGACACGGGTTAGTGGGTTAGGTGGTGTGGGTTGACGGTTGGACTTGATAATCTTTGAGGTCTTTTCCAACCTTAATGATTCTATGGCCATGGGGTCAGACACCTTTCCCCAGGAAGAAACCTACACTTCAGGCATTGAGAGGGAAAAGCTGACAGGCAAGAGTTTTTGCCAGCAAAGGCTTGCCAGGCTTAAGAAGGGCAGACTTGCCATCTCTTGGCTGGGGAACTGAAAGCAAAGTATGTTCTAGCAGCTTGCTGGCGATTTAATCTTTCTTTTGAAGTGTCAAGGAGATCAAAACAAAAGGTTATTATTTTTGTTCGATTTTTTTTAATCCCTTTCTTAGATTACCAGAAAATCCAGGCTCAATTCTGGTGGGAAATGGCACAAACTGTCCCTGTGGAGGCCACTGCACCCGACTTACACTTCCACATTAGGAGCAAAAAAGGGACACCTTGATGCTAAGGGGCCTTCAAGTTCAACTTTTGGGTGGCTTTATGCTGTCTGGGCAGTGTCACAGAGCATCGGGAGAACAGATTGTCATTTCAGGGACTGGCTGGGGGAACTCCAGCTCCTGTATGATGAAAGTCAGATGAGACACCTTGAAGAAGGACCTTGTGCGGTAGGACAGAAAGAGCTATGGCAGGGCCTGATCCTGCCCAGCGGCCAGTCCTCTCAGCTCCCATCGCATTAGTGACAGGGAAGGTCCTCAGTACTTCCCTTAGTCCTCCAAAGTCCAAACCAGTTGCCCTTCAGTTGACTCAAGATCAAACCCAAGACACATTCTGGCAGGGCAAGGGGCTGTTCTGGAGGCAGGAACACACCTTATCTTGCTGAAACACGGAGCTGAACAAAAGTACAAGTGAAGGTCATAAGATAGGGCCAGAAGTGGAAATTTTAAGAAGAGGATTGAGCCCCTCAGTGCTTTTTGTTCTGAGCTTAGCATCGTAATTCAGTATTTGAGGTAAGTCGAGACGTATCATCAAGGCTTCCTGCAGTGCTGTCTGCTGGTCTACAGGCAGAGAAAGGAGATTAAGTTTCTTCTGAGCTAAAGCTCTGAAATATGCTTGTAAGGAAGCTGGAAACTCCCTTCCCAACACTCCAACACTTTCTTTTTCTTTTCCTTTTTTTTTTTTTTTCATCTGACCTTGCCTGGCCAGGGACCACATGGCGTGTGATTGACCCAGGAGCACTTGATTTCCCACAGACTCTGCTTGAACGTGCAATGCACTTCCAGGTCTTGGGTGATGGTGTAAAGTTCAACCAAGGATGACTCTGTTTAGTTGTGCGAGAGGCTTGTAATCCCCTGAGTCAAAATGTTTAGAGTTAAAGAGGTTACAGGCTTTTCTGAGGGAGTATTTAAACTCCAGCTGTCAAACTACTTCCATAGAATAAATTTATATACTCTGCCAGCAGTACATTAAATTACTGTTTTCTTGTCTTTAATTTAGTAGCATACATTGTTTTCATGTTGCCGTAAGAGAATAATTCATCTGTGGCAAATTTATGCCTATAAAATACTACAAATAGTAGATTTAAAAAAAAACCCATAACAGTAAAGAAATTCCAGGAGCCACACGTTGATGAGAGCCACATCAAGAAGGCTCTTGGCAAAGCTGTTGGAATGCCTTAGGGGCACGATCTTTCCAGAAAACCATCTAAGAGACTTGAAACCTGCTTCATATTCAGTTTAATTGTGCACAAAAAAAAACACTTGCAGACTTTGCACATGAAAAGGAGAATAGGAAAAAAAAAAAGGCAGAGCTTTTTCTTGGGGTCTAAACAACAAGTTTAAAAATGAGGATGTTTGGTACTGCAATTTCCCAGGAAACTTCAGTGTTGCTCCCTGACGTTATTGTTCCGTACTTCAATATATAATACACACGGAAGTCTGAGAAATTAAGGGCTTCACAGATTGTTTTCCTTCCATTTCCAGGAGAAAAAGCAGTGCAGGAACACAAGTGACATCCCCTGGGAGATTGAGACCACTTCAGTTTCTCTAGTTGCTTTGAGGAAGGTGAACCTACTGCCAATGTTTGAGGAGGGAGAGGTGTAAGTCAGGCTGTGGTTGAAGCAATGTCAGGTCTAGGACACAATAAGCATTGCTCAGATGCCGTCATTGAAATACCCAAGCTGAGACAGTTTTTCTGCTCCCTGTCTTTTTATAAAGCAAATATTTCTGTTGACTGAATGTAGGTCTATTACAAAGAAACCGAGAATGAAGATGGTGCCTGAGGGCGTGGGGGAGATAATCCATTCTGGGGCAAGTTCTTCTGTGAACAAAAGAGTGCTGAAGCTTAGATTCCTGCCGGCTCAACTCTCTGACCTTGACATTCCCTGCTGCAATAATGCACAGGCCACTCTCATCTACAAACTACTCCACATCCACTAAAAATATTCCAGGTGCCACTTCCCCATCTCCAACCCTTTCTCCCTCTTCCCACTACTCCTGAGGCATCTCCCATACCTCCTCCCAGTCCCTGCTGCACCAGTCTCACCTTCCCCCTGTGGCCCAGCCTGTTCTGGTGCCACAGCAAGGCAGGAAGCAGCAAACGGTGGATTTTATGCATGCTGAGTGACCACTGCCTACTGGGGTGCACAGCAGACAGGTTTCTCAGTGCTAGAAGGAGGTCTAGCCCCTGCCCCTGCTGCCCTCTAGCAAAAGAGGATGACACTAGGCAGTGGACTGAAAGGGGATCGGCGATGGGGAGGAAACCCCAAGACAGTTTGTGCATAAGCAAGTCTCACTTAGAACATTCAATGTGAGCAAAACAGCTTAAAAACGGCTTTGACACTGTCCCGCATGACGTCCTGGTGGCCAAATTGGAAAAACATGGATTTGATGGATGGAACACCCGCTGGATAAGAAATTGGCTGGATGGTCACACTCAAAGAGTTGTGGTCAATGGCTCAATGTCCAAGTGGAGACCAGTGATGAGAGGTGTTCTGCAGGGATCAGTACTGGCACTGGTGTTATTTAACATCTTTGTTGCTGACGTGGACAGCAGGACTAAGTGCGCCCTCAGCAAGTTTGCTGATTACACCAAGCTGTGTTGTGCAGTCGATGTGCTGGAGGGAAGGGATGCCACCCCGAGGGACCTTGACAGGCTCGAGTGGTGGGCCCATGCCAACCTCCTGAAGTTCAACAAGGTCAAGTGTAAGGTCCTGTGCCTGGGTTGGGCAATCCCAAGCACAAACACAGGCTGGGAGGAGAATGGATTTAGAGCAGCCCTGAGGAGAAGGACGTGGGGGTTTTGGCTGATGAGAAGCTGAACGTGAGCCAGCAACGTGCGCTGGCAGCCCAGAAACCAACTGTGTCCTGGGCAGCATCAAAAGAAGCATTAGCAGCAGGTCAAAGGAGGTGATTCTCCCCCTCTGCTCTCATGAGACCCCCCCCTGGAGTGCTGCATCCAGCTGTGGGGCCCCCAATGCAAGAAGGATGTTGAGCTGTAGGAGGGGGGCCAGAGGAAAGCCATGAAGATGGTCAGAGGCTGGAGCAGCTCCCATGCGAGGACAGGCTGAGAGAGGTGGAGTTGTTCAGCCAGGAGAAGAGAAGACTCCAGGGAGACCTTACAGCAGCTTCCAGTACCTGAAGGGGACCTGCAGAAAAGCTGGGGAGCCACTTTTTACAAGGGCATGTAGCGACAGGACAAGGGATAATGGATTTAAACAGAATGAGGGCGAATTTAGACTAGATATTAGAAAGAAATTCTTTACTGTGCGGGTGGTGAGGCAGTGGCCCAGGTTGCCCAGAGAAGCTGTGGATGCCCCATCCCTGGAGGGGTTCAAGGCCAGGCTGGATGAGGCTTTGAGCAACCTGGGCTAGTGGGAGGTGTCCCTGCCCATGGCAGGGGGTGGCACTGGATGGTCTTTAAGGTCCTTTCCAACCCAAACCATTCTGTGACTCTATGATTCTACACAAAAAATGAAGGCAACTTTCACTGCAGGCTATTTTCTCAAACAGATAATTGGAAACACTAGGGAAAAAAATGCAAGATAGCTAGTTTGGGGGTTTTCGAACTGGAAGAAGCTGAAGCAGCCAGGATTTCAATATGAAGAAGTGTAATAGTACTAACCCTGGTACTTACATTACTGGTTTTCTTTAACAGCTAAATAAATTAGACACACTCCTGGGACCTTCACCAATCCTATAAAAGGCAAATATTTACTGGGGTGATAAACAACCAACCCTGATGTCTCCCATCAGGTAAGACTGGCCAAAAGAGAAAAGGGAAAAGAAAAAAAAAATCACAGAGCCACAGAACTGTTGAGACTGTAAAGGACCTCTGGAGGTACTCCAAAAATGCCTAAATATTACAACTAAAACTGAATGCAAAATAAATACTTGGCTGAATCATGCTTGAGACTGTTGCTTCCCAAATGCACAGCAGAGTGTGCAGTTCTGTTTGCTGTTTATTTTGGTAGCAAGACTGGTGCTGCTGTGGTTATTGCAGAAGGAGCGAGAGGCATGTAAGTAGCATCCTGCTTTAACACTAAGTGTAAGAGGAGCAGCACACTGTTCAGTTCCGGTACATACATCGCAGGGACTAGCAAATGCAAGAAATACAAAACCCAAACAAGTCTGAAACCTATTTGTGGGGAGCTCCACCACCTCTTCATTATCAGTGGTTTCCAGACTGAGTCTCTGCCTGCCTCTGTAACCCCCTTCCCGCCCACACGCATTCCTTTCCAGCAATGCTGCTTTATTTGGCTTATCATTATCTTCTTGTTAAACCCACTTAATTGCTGCCTTTAACTCTTTATGTTCCATAATAGCCCCTCTGATATAACTTGTTTACTGAAAAAAGTAGTCACAGCCTTAAGTATTACATTTCCAAACAGCATCTAAATTGAGAAAGGTCTTGACAGCCCCAGTATTTGACGGGCGCTAGCCCCATTAACTCACACACACTTCATAAAACACTAGGCATGATAAGGCAAGCTGGACTTTACGAGCTGAGAAACTGTCCAAGTCAAAGTCTGCACACAACCAGGGTATTTCCAGAAATCCAGAGTCTTTTTCACAAGCTCCTTTAACACGACAAAGCCGGGTCACCCTGCAATGAACTATAGGGCTTTTACTGCATCTGTAGCAGATCAGAGGGGGTCCTCTCTGTGCTGCCCCAAGACGGATTAGTTCAAGTTCACCACGTACGCTACAGCGGGTCTGAGTTTCCATAGCCAGATCTGTCAGGAACCTAAGGAAAAAAAATCCCAAGTGGGAGAGGTGGCAGCAAAACCCCTAATGCTGATATAATTACTTCAAGAAGAAAAATAAAATAAAATAAAATAAAATAAAATAAAATAAAATAAAATAAAATAAAATAAAATAAAATAAAAATTCCTTTGGCAATTTAGTTTTATTTCAAGAACCGCTGCAAGCTTTGCACGCACAAAAACGCACCAACTTCAGGGCGCCATCACCTGCATCCGCACTGGGAACTTGGTCAGTTTAACCCCCTCCCAACTTTTAATAGTGTAACTAAAGTCTGCCTAGACACTGTCAAAGGCAGCATGCAGCGTCAGGCTTTTGCCTTCTCGATGTTTTGGTTGTCAGACTGGGGACCGGGTTGTCTTTCAGGGGATTCAATCCACTAGAATTATTTTACTACTGAAAAAAATACCCTGTAGACTGAGCTGGTAAAGCACCCTTCTCACTGTGGGTAAAGTACGACAGGTAAAGCGGGGCCCGGTACCCATACGTCAAGGCACCAGCAGAAGCACAAAAGGCTAAACCAGTCAAAAGCAGGACCGTGCCAGGGTTAACCACCCACCTATCCTCTGCCGGTGGTTCTGCTGGGCAGAGCAGAGCACGACTAACGGCTAGCAGAAACCTGTCACACAGATATAACCGAAAAGTAAAAGCTTTGCTCTATTCTCAAACCCATTTGGAAACTTCTGGACAGAAACAGTCCAGCCCCTCTGAACATGGGGTGTGGTAGAGAAATCAGGGGAAAAAAAACAAAACAAAACAAACCCTCCTATAATGCCACATGTTCCTAATGCAGAACAGTGTTTTCCTGTGATACCACACTTGGCAGCAAGGCACCGAGCAGGGTGTCTCCCGTGAGGCTTTGGCACAGAAAAGGCTCCATGGTCTTCCCCTGCCGATGGCAGCGAGGCCCTGCTTCTGTTAGTAAAAACAGCACATGTCTGACACGCTAATAACATGGGTTAAATTCCTAGCATGAACCAGGCGAGCTGTAGTTTTAACACATTAACATGTTCTACCAGGGGAAAAGCTGAAGTATTTTTAGCACGGCCTGAGTGTTTGTCTCTGAACTGTTCTGGCCTTTTTTGGAATTTTTGACTCTGGAAACAAATACAATACCCTTTCCAATAGTGAAACACCACCTGGTCTCTTTTATTGTTTGCCACAAAGAAGACTGTGAATTGTACTTCCAAAGACATTAAAGGAGAGAAACATAAAGCAGTTACTTTTGACACATCAGACAGTTCACTTACTGTTTCCCCAATTCCTGGCCATGCTCCCCAGGCTTTCTTACTTACATGCTTAGCTCTGATAAAATCTCAGCGGAGAAAACATTTCTCTTCATTAAGAAATCCAGTCCCCAGTTGTTGCTTGAAGGCGTTGCCCCTCTCTCTCCTGTTTGAAACGGTGGGAATGCAGTAAGAGGGGTCAACCAAATACACTTGCAAACTGCTCCACATGCAATTGCCCTCTAGTCCTGCCCCTCACACAGCCACTCAGGCTGATTTCCAAGATACGGGGAGAAGCATCTGACCACAGTACATTTGTTTTTATCACATTGAAAACCCACAGCTGCATTATCCCCTCCACCAAGTCAGAGTCAAGTATAAAGGAGGAGATGGAGTTTAAGCACAAACCTAACACGAACCAATGATGCAAGGCGAGTTTGAGGACTGAAAGGGGAATAGCACGGAGCAAAGGAGGGACTCTCCCCCTCTCCTATTTTGTATCCCATGTCACATAATATCCCCTTCCTCCTCCCCTCTGCCCAGCACTAGCATAGGCATGCAACATCGCCATAAGGAACAGATGTCTGACAGTCCACGCTGCACGCAGCCGCCATCAGCGTGCCCAGGGACTGCCAATGTCCACGCCAGGCACACAATTCACCCAGGGAAACAAGATTCTTGAAAGGATTAATGGTGAGAGAGGCTCCTGTGGCTGCAAAAAGGAGACTGTGGTTGATCATCTGCTCCCAGCTGAAGGGAGAGCAGAACAAGCCTTTTGTATGTCCCGGGTTCTTCTCTTCCTCCTCCTCAGATACTGCCATTGCTGTTGCTTCTGGAGTGAAGGAGGAGATGGGGTGGGGGGGCTGCACTTGGCGACTCCGATTCATCTCTCAGGCAGCAGGACGAAGAAGATAGCCTTAAGGAAGTGACCAAAGCTGCAAACCGCAGCCACGAGCCAGTGGGAGCGAAGGCTGGGGTCAGTATTCACCACACATTTCGTGATGTCTGCCTAATGAGGAGGGAAGAGAGATCATCAGAGATGCCCAGAACCACATCAACCACCACTGCAGACTCTCCCCGTCCCACAACCCACAAGCACACCACTGCTGCTGCTGCTCTTTGCCACACCAGCAACAGCCACAAACACTTGCTCTGACACTTCCACACACTGCAAGTTATTAAACCAGGCTCAAGAGCTCTGCGAAATACGCTTTCCTCGTTCAGCATCAACAAGGTGAAGCATCCCTCTTTTCAGTCCTCCTTGGGGAAAGAAATGCTACAGGAAGATTGTCAAGGATTTTCCATTTTGAATAGCTAAATAAAAGAAACTTTCTTCCCCTTTTCAAAACAGCTAGGAAGCCTTGGCAATATCAGCATTCTCAGCCTTTTCTGTAAAGCAAGATGCTTCCCAGAGGTTGTCCTGTTTAATATCAGCTCAAGTTGCTTGCACTTTTTCTCTTGCCTTAATGTTTTATTTGGAAGTCATTCAAGCAAGCCAACCTCCAATTTAAATCTAAAGCAATGCAAGCTTTGTTTGTGGAAATATGTATGCTGGCAGAGATGCCTCCCAGACGCGTGGGCCAGATTTAAAGATCACTTGGGCAGCTGGATTCAAGTATTAACAAGAATAGGAGCTGGCCTGCAATGAATAGAAAATAACAACAATCCAGCAAATTAATGAAGACAGGATCTCAGCTGGCATTGGGAGGAGAAGGTGGAAAATATCTGGAGGGTAAAGCAAACCTGACAGAGGTTGATAGAAAATTGCATCTTCTGGTGGGGGAAACAAATTACAGCTCTGCCAGCAATATAATTGAGTTTGTGGTTAAACTTCAGCCTAGTGCAAGGAGAGATGGACTGCAGTTCTGTAACAGAAGAAGCACCGTTAGCACATCAACTTGACACAGTTTTCAGAAATGGTTTTTGGGTGGCAAACGTGAATGAGAATCGAGTCACACAGAAGGCAAATATTCGTCAGCCCCAAAAGCTACTTCTTTACAAGCTTAGCTCAGTAGTCTTCCCAATTAGCCTTCTGACCCGAGACTCTCACTGACCAAGCAGAAGGAAGTCAGACTCTTAACCCTGAGATGTTCCTGCTGTAAAATGGGACACGAGAGCTGCTGAATACTCCAATAATCTTTTCCAGTATTTCCACCTGTGTTCAAGGGTGAGTCTCACCTGACCAACCTTGGTAATAATTAGAAGAAAACAAAAGGGGGACTGAGGGGACAAATCCCCGTGTCCCATTAGTGAGAACAGCCACACTAGCTGACTCCACTGTCATCTACAGGTCTGTTGACAGCAGCCTCAGCAGCCTCCCACACAGTTCCAGCAGTTCCTCCCTCGCAAGGAAGTCTGAAAGGCTGGCACGGTGAATCACCCCGTACCGCTGTTCTCCTGGGAGCACCAGGAGATGCTGAGCTCACAAAGAGCTGACAAGCAGAGATTGCAGGGGGAATGAATACAGCCACAGGAGGATGGGAAAAAACAGGATGACAGGAGGAAGCTGAATCACCACGAGGTGCTCCTAAGGCTGAACACCCAGGTGTGGGAATGCTGCTGCCTACAGCTACAAAAGCACACGTAAATGTAGCAAGCAAAGACAGCACAAAACAGAAGATGCTGCCATGTAGTACTGGTGCTTACAGACACTTTAGCTGTGCTGTGGAGGAAAGTAAAATGGTCTGCCTAAGTGCTTTCAGTAATAGCTTAGCAAACTCACTCTGTCTGCGTTTTTAAAAAGTCTGAACTGATTCAGCATGCCCCTAAAACACAGTTATGTCAAGCTGTCTCTTTAGTCAAGAGAAATCATGACATGTAAGTACCTGTCTGAACGTGTATGCGGATATCAGGGTAGCTGATCAATAAGAAAACTAAGCCCTGAAGGGCTTTAGCGCATCATATGAACCATGGCAAGGCCCAAATATGCACACAAGGTTGATCATGGCTGCAGAGGGTTAACTTCCAGATAAGAAAGTGCAAACTTCTTAAAGCTGTGCTATGCCCTACCAAAGGCAACGACCTCACTGCGGCTAATCAAGAGGAGCTGCAGTCAGAAGCACTTATGAATTTGTAAGGTGCTTGCTTAGATAAACAAAATTGCTCAGCTGTTTAACAATTGCCCTAGCTATTATTATTCAAATAAATAAAAGCGTACTGATAAGGCACTGGAACTGAAAATTTCAAAGCTACTTAATAAAACAGGTCTTTGAGTCTTGTGAGGCACTGATAAACTCTTGCAATGGCAGTTTGATCTTCACCTCTTAACTGTGCAAACAAGTTCAAGTTGCGTGCTCTTCTTTGTAGCAAATGAATGTAACAGCTGCTAAAAAAATCTTTTTATTATACTGTAAAGCCACTACTGAGGCTGCAAACTCTCCTCAGGGAGAGATGATGCCTCAAAGGGTTAAACATTTTTTGTTTCTCCTAAGAGGTTAGTTTTGGGTTGGGCTTTGGGGAGTAGGGTCTGTCTCCACCCTATGGAAGCAGCAGGGGAACCTAGAGTGGAGACTTTCCAATGCCTTTCCACCTTCTCTGCAGTGGCTTTTCCGAAAGAGCTTGGAGCATGGAGAGTCCTCTCAGCAGCCTCAACCTGAGCCGATGCGTAAGAGACAGGGCCATGTGCACAGGGGAAACAAGGACTCCATGCCAAGATAAACTAACAACCAGCTAGGTCAGGCAGCGGACAAAAGGATCCCCACTACACAGCTGCTTCATCTGGCCCACTAGCGAACAAGGCTGGAAAATTTCACACTGCAGTGCCTAGATCAAGGGGAAGAACATTCAGAGCACAGCACAAGGTAGCAAGAGGATTATCAGCCCTTCCCCAGCCTGAAGGAACCGCTCATTTCTACAGGGAAAACATCTCCTTGTTGCAGCCCCATATTGCTGATAAGGGTACTGGAGACAGGCTGTAATCAGCACAACCCAGCAGCTTCTATGGTCATTTTGTTTGACCAGGGGCAGTGTGATTGGCTTCCCTTTCCTAGGGCCAGAACCCAAGAGCACACAGCGTGGATTCAGCAACTCCAACAGAAATGTGCTGGCCATCCAAAGAGGGATATCGGCAGAGGGAGCTAGCAGTGGACAGGACTTATCTCCTCAGCAGCAAAGAACCACTTCTGGCCTGGGGACGGGTTTTGCAGCTTGTGTGCTATGCAAACTTGACAAAAATATCCACTTAAAACCATCAAACCACCCTGTTTTGAACTCTAATAGTGTAATACAAAAATTAAAACAAGATGCTAACTTATCAGAACATGCATATTTTACCAAAACAAAAAAAAATAGTTGGAAACTAGAAGACGTGTTCCTATGCGACATTTAAATTTTAATGAAACTAGATTTTTTCCAAAGGAAAGACTGTTTCAGAGAACACATTTCAACCAGCTCTACAGGTACCCAGTTAAAGCAAGCCTCAAATGATAGTGAGGCAGGGATTTCATGGGCAGGAACAGTACTACTTAACCAGTTGCTTTCCCAGGATATTCTCTTCACCTACCTCAGCACAATTATTTGTGCAGATGCAAAATGAAACTGCTATCAAATTCAAATCAAAGGTTACTTTTCAGCCCAACCAGACAGTTCCCTGACTCAGTCGGCCTCAAGGTCACACAGTTTTTAGAGAGAGCAGGAATGACTTAAGGTGGCAATGACACTAAGTAAATGCAAGGGATACAAAATCAGAACAATGTTACTTTTCTGGTTTCCCTTCATGGAAAAGGTGGCTTCCTTTACTCCTGGGGAAAGTAGGCAACACAATCAGCTCCAGGTACACTTGCAAAGTCTCAGCACAGAGGAGCAATGCTCAGTTTGAAAAAAGACAACCCTCTCTCTCCGTGTCTGTGCAAGGTGGGGAGCCTGACCACTAACTGATGGCTCAGGAACAAATATCACCTCTTGGAAAGGAGGGAATTTGCTGCTGTGACTCAGTCTGGAAAGAGTGCATGCCTTGGGAACAAGATGTCCCATGAGCTCAGTGGTGTCACACAGCAATATTTAGCTCCAGGCAGCATCTGTCAGGCAGTACACCAAAGTGCTTTTGGCTGCATCGCTCCAAAGAGTGTCTACATCCCTGCCGGAAAGGCACAGGGACCCTGGTACGTACATACATACATCACCCAGTTGCCACCTGCTAACATAGCCAACCTGTCATCTCAGTCTCCTGGGAAGCCACTAGAAAGGTGTCTGCCTATTCCACAGCACCAAAGTAAGGCTCTTACTCTGAACCATCCTCCCTGGGAGCATTGCATTCCCTCTTGGGTATAGAGAGAACCAAAGAAATCAAGACGCTTAAAGCCAGACGACATGGAGCCACACTCCAACGCAGAGCAGCACGGTGCCTCACCCACAGCCTGGAAGCAGGCCAGTGACAGAGCCACGAGCCCTCCCACTGTCGATGGCTGTTCTGAGTGTCCTTCAAAGCACAGGTGTGCTACAATTTGAGCTACAGCAGAAGAAGTTAATCACAGAGCACCGTCAGGGTCAGGTCAGGAAATGGCACAAATTACCAAGTTTTAATAACACTCTAAAATTCCTTATGGTTGGAAGTCACGGTAATATACTAAGCTTTGACTTGGGGAGCTGTGGGGCAGATGAAAGAGGAAATAAGATGGCAGGCCTCATTTATTCAGTTTCTCGAAAACAGCTGCCCAAGAGAATGACTCCTGTTTACAGTGTCCCGCTACGACTGGCTAGTAGCTCCAGGTCAGGAACAGAAGAGGCACTGGTGGGTCAGGATTGAACTAGTCTGGCACAGCTATGCAGGAGGCTGATGTTGGTGTCGAGGTCAGGACCACGAGGCAGTAACAGAGCTATATGGAGCCTAGAACCGGTGTAAGTAGGACAGTGGCGGCCACAGGGCTGTGGAAGAGGATCTCATTCAATGTTTTTCTGCATAAAGCTACAGTGGGTGCACTCTCACTTGAATTAACTGGGATATTTTCTGGTCTGCATGTGTGGAAGCAAGCTCAATCGGATAGCATCTCTTACCCAGCCTCCTCTCCTTTTCAGCCACGTCACCAAAGTCTTGCGGACAAACTCTCCCAGGCAGTCTACGATGGTGTGAACCATGGCTGGCTGTGCATGCCGCACGCAGTCCACAGCCAGCCCAGCCGCCACAGCATAGAGAGACACTACCTTGCCCCACGTTATGCCTATGAAAAGAAGAAAAGTCATTCAGATTCACACATGCACATATAGCTCAGTCTTGAATCATCGCAGGAAACAGCTCTCCTTCATTACATGTGCCCACGCTGCATGTGTGCAGCTCTGAGTTCAGGCGCAGCCACAGCTCTGCATGCTCTTCTCCACCATGAGGGAAAAAATATTAGAGAACCAGGACTGGGTAAAACTCTCCAGCTGGAGAATCAAAATTCTGGGCATGCCTTGACCCCCTCTCAGCAGTAGGGGCACAGCTCTGGAAAAAGCAGCCCAAAGGCATCATCGAAATAGGGAAAATGTGCACCACCATGGTTTACATTGCCATTAACTCTCAGCCATGCACATGCTGCACAGGAGACAATTGAATTCCAAGACTTTGAGCAACCTGAGTTTTTGTCACCAGCACAACTCTTAAACACCCTTAAGACAAAGCATTCCTGTTTTTTTTCTAGATCAGAGGAGACCGTTCCAACGTGACACACAAAGCGCAGGAGATAAGCACCTTCAGTCAGTTCTGCCACGACACAAGAGCAAAAAAGGGAGGCAAAGCTACAGGGCCAAGAGGGTTGGCGTCTGATGTAAGGAGTATGCTTCAGTCTCCATCTGAAAGCCAGATAGCTTCAAGAATTTGGTCACTCTGCCTGCAATACTTAGCTTTGTATATCCTATCCCCCTGAAAGGCAGTGCAGGGACAGAGTGTCAGTCAGTTATCTAATCTCCCAGCAAACAGCTTTCCTGCTAGGCTGACCTGCCAGCAGCAAATGCTCCATGGAAGTTATCCCAGCAGCAGTCATCTTCCTGTTCGTGACAGCGATAAGCACTCCAGCCCACTTCTGGGTACCAGCCAACCTCCCTGGGTCTCCCTCGCATGTTGCCAGCACCACTAGGCACAAATCCTCCGTGCTTGAACATTACAGGCAGCAGTCCCTCATCAGGCTTTTATCAGAACCAATGGCCTGGAAATGCAACCCTTCTGCACCCATGTAGAAGAACTACCACAGCACAATGGCACGTGGATTTCCTTTGGATCCGCTAGGAAGTTTCATTCCACCCCCTTACTTTAGTATCTGCAGTATTTGATAAGCACATTGTGAAGTATTTTACAGTGTTAGGTCTCCATGGAGTCTGTCCAAGGTCTCTCCCAAGCGTAGCCAGAAGCCAGGTGAAGTTTCAGTATGTAAAAACACAAAACCATTCTTGCTGGGTTGCAACAAGAAAGAAAACAGGTGAGAGGAAGGAAAGATGAGTTCAGCCACTAGATTTAAGGACTAAAAGGGGTTAAACACACAATCAATAAACTGGATGTGCTCAGCAACCTATCAGCTAAGAAAGCAAACACTTAAACACAATTTAAATTGAAGTCTCCATCTTTCCTTCATCACAGTCACAGAACCCCAGGCACCTGACCCACCTCTTCAGGATGAAGCTCCAGACTCCTCATGCCTGTTCACACCACAGCAGAGCTCCCCACATTTCTTTAAAACATATGATCAGAGCATTTCCAGGATCCTTCCACCTACAGCCTCAAAAGGGACACTCGCACTAACGCTTTTATAAATTACTTTTTTCTTTTAATAAAAGAGTACTAAACTTTAGAAAAACTGTTCAAACATCAGCCACAGGAATGGTTTGTCAGACTGAAGAAAATCCATTTAGTGTTCTAAAAAAGCCATTTTCCACTCATGACTGGTGTAAGATCAAAATCTACAGATGATCCCTTTGCAAGGCTCTGTAGCAACAGTAACAGCAGTAGCTCAGAGTCTCCTGTGACACTCTGTCCTTCACCAGCACCATCTGCAAGATCAGAGGAAGTTATTAATATAGCTAAATGGGCTGTTATGCTTATTCTGATTTTATTTTCTGCAGTGTCCCTTCCTCAGAGCTGTCACTCAGGAAGTTCACTGTGTGGTATTCACACTATTTATCTGTCTGTCTCACATGGCGTGTCACCGTGACAGCCAGCAGAATGAGCCAGGAAGAGGCTATGAAACCACATAAGAAAATACTTGACAGAGGGCTTTCTCCTGGCAAGAAAGAGGCTGGTCCTGTTGCAGATCAATACCTCTCCACCCAGCGAGAGAGGCTTTAAGGGGTTACCTCTTGCTGACCACAATCCCCTGGAGCAGATCCTCAGCTGGCTTATACTCAGCCTTGGTGTAAGTCAATTTTTACAGTTCTCCATCGCTGCAGAAATGCGGCTCCTTGCATCTTGAGTTACATGAACCAAAGTTATCCAGAATTCCAGGGAAGAGTTCAATGGCTTATCCTTAAGCTGTTACTGACAGCACTCTTAAGTATCTGAAGCAGGCCCACTAGCTTTGAGATATTTAAATGGCAGTAACTAAGACTGACAGGGGGCTGAGGCCACCCTGGTAGAGACAGACAGCTGCACCCTTGATTAACTTTGTTTTAAACCCAAGTTTCTCTTTCCAGCAGAAGAAAAGTGCATCTACAACCTATGAAAAATAAAGGCTTGATAGACCCATGATTTCCCTAACACACAGGGAAGCAGTTTGCTCTACAGACACGTCAGCCCAGGTGTCTCCTCCCAGAGAGGATGGAGAGAAAGTCCTTCAGCTCTGGTTTCTCTGCCAAGGTAGCAGCCTTGGTAGCTACATAGTGGTGCTTGCTGCAGGTGACCGCTTCTCCCACACACGGACAGAGCCCCTCTCCCTTTCACACGGACAGCAGAAAGAGGGCAAGTTGCGGCAAGTTGCTGGCCAGTGGTTATTGTGGTGACGGATGTGAAGCGCTCAGCGGTCACCTCCCATTCTCCTCCACCTTACAGAGCATGTCTATAAGGGTCAAACTAATATTTCACAGTCTGCTTTTCTGGTTACCAGCAGAGCGGGGCTTGCAGGGGTGGGAGAGGAGGAAATCCCCTCCCAATTTCTCTGCATGGACACTCCTATTGCCCCTGCTGGAGGCAGAATATGGAGACAGCAGGCCACAGCTTATGCTCTTGTTCCCACAAGATGTTGTAGGCAAGCCCTGAAGCAAGGGAAAAGCTGACACCTAACAGCTACACTACACCAAAGCTGGGCGATGCCTGTGGCTGGTCCCTCTGCCCCAGGAGGGCTCCAGCAGCCGCCCAGCCCCGGGCAGGGTGGGGAATCTGGCCACAGCAGCCCCCATCTGCACTTTTCCAGGACACTACCTCCATTAACTTTCTCTCAACAGCTCCCTGGGCAGGGGTAGAGGAGCACAATCTACTGAGCGGGCAGTGCCTCTGCCCCCCTGTGATGTCCATGCCAGAGTCAGGGTGACACCAGCTTGATGCATCCCTCAGCACAAGACGGATTTGCATCTGGCCAGTGCACATGAGTGGGGAAGACATGCTGTCCTGCTGCAAATTCCTCAAAAGGCCTGGCTGCCATCTGTGTTGGGGAAACAGGCACTCATCACCCAGCGAGACAATCTGTTCACAGCTTTCCACTGTGCGGACTGGCATGCACAGGAGCTAACGACAAGAGGGAATAGAAAACTGGTCCAGAAAGGAGTGATCAAAACAGAGAAAGCTCTGAAACTTCTGCTCAAAGAGATGGAACAAAAGGACACAGAAAATGCAAAAAAAATGCTTAGAAGGCACTTAAAAAGAAACACAAGCTGCAGACTCAAGGCCAGTCATGGAGCTGAAGGTATGTAAACACTGGCGAGGGCAGGGGAAAATGAATTATCAGGAGAGGACCGCTCCTGAAAGTGTTCCTACTGCATATCAGCTTGCCTGCCCCAGGGGAGGGCTCAAGAAGGCATGAGACACAACTGTGCAGAGGCTCAGAGCACCACGCTATCCAAGGTTACTCAAATAAACTTCCCTCTCTCCACTCAGCATCAAAGCCCAACTTCCAAACCAGACCTAAGAGAAATAGGATCAAGCGCTACATTTCAACAGCTGGGAGATAGAGCCAGACACAATATCCTTTCCTCTGGTGGAGAGAAAGAAGCCAAGAAGGATGTGCACAAGGCAGGAAGCTCAACTCGTAAGGCCTAAGGGATGAGGAAGCAGTGAGATGCATTTCTAACAGCATTCGCTCCTGCAGGGGAAAGTATTTTCTCCTGAGAACCCATTAACCATGCATCCCCATTGCACGGGGTTCACTTCAGCCCAAGGAACTCTTGAGTAAAAACTGACAAGCACCTAAACCTGTACAAAACCAGGATGAAAGCTCTGAGAGAGCCCTCGTGCCTAGCAGCTCTTACCAACTGGAGGAAACTGTTTCCTTTAGGAAAGGAAAATCTATCTCCCTTTTCTTCTTCTTTTTTTCCACCAAGTGACCCCTTCCTTCTGGGATTTATTTAAACAGCTAATGCAAATACCAGCTCAGCCAGGCCACAATCCCAAGTCCGCTAAAGTCAGCAGAAAGTCTCCTGCTGGCTGCAGAGATGCTTTAGAGCACTCACCAGAACCTGCAGCATTGTCACAGAGGTGATGCTGCTGCAGATCCTTCAACATCCAAAGCAGGTCAGGGCTCTGTAGTGCTGGCCTCCACACAGGCAGACTGTCCTCGCCCCGAATAACTAACAGGTTGTATGGAAACAGAGAAGCAAAACACAGCTTGAGCCTTACCACACTCTGTGACCTGCTCACCCTCTGCCTACATTTTCAGCTGATCTTGCTTGGGATTCAAACTGCCCTTGCTACACCAGAGAAAAGCCAAACCTGAGATAACTGGAGGAAAAATGCGCACAACGCACCCATACAGTGGGACCAACAAGGATGCCAGATGTCCTCAGTCTTGCCTTCTTGAAGAGGTCCATCTCTAGTCAAGTGCGGACAGGAACTGAGCAGAGCCAGCACTGACAGCATGAAGACTCAAATCCAGACCAGAGTGTGGAAGAAGGCCATGTGAAAGATCAAGGAGAAAACCTCTCCAGCAAGACAGGGTCAAAATCTCCCTTCCCTTGCTGCAAAGGCATTGTGAGTGACTAATGGGGCTCCCCAGACGAGGCACTGCAGGGACAGACTGTAGCTGTTTTCTTAATAAACTGGACAGTGAAACACAGGCTGAGATGCTTTAGCTGTTGGTAATTGGCATAGAAACTCAGACTGTACTTGAGTCTCTGGTTTCATTTGCTCAATAAGAGCCTCTTTCCTCTGAACTATGAAAAAAATTAGGAATGAATGTCTGGCTGCCAGAGCCAACTCTGATTTGCTGGATTTAGCATTAAATGCTGAGTCTTGAGACTGCAGTTGGGATCCAGGAATGTTAAAAAAATCAGCAAACTCCTCCCCTTGTGCCACTCAGCAGCCTTCTAGCAAAAGAAATTACAATAAAGAATTGACAAAAGCCGTTGAAAACACAGCCCCAGCTTCACACTCACAGGTTATCCTATTAGTTGCTCCGAGGCAGAGATGAGAAAGAAGGAAAAACGGAGCATACTGAGCACCGGGAAAGTTTGAAACCAGCCCCTGTGCAGCCAGCCAACTGCCAGCCATGCTACCCCCAGGGGCAGCACTAACAACAGTGCTTGAGCCTGTTCCCTTCTCCTATGTTCCCAAAGTCTCTAGCATTGCCAGCCTCAAAGGCCCAAGTCCAGATCCCATTCTTACCCTAAAAACCCTAAGTTTAGAACCAAAAGTTACAGTTTCTAGCTTTCCTTTTAACAAAAAAACCCCCACCACAAATCAATCAAACAAAACCCATCCAACAAACCCACAAACATTTTAAACCGGCCGCACTTTTCACTCGACTCGTGAGATGAGAAGTTGAGGAACACCAAAAAATACAGCTTGCAACGAATCTGTCAATATCCATTATCAAGAGCAGGACTCCTAGAAGCCAGAAGGGCTTCCTCCCCAGCGTGATGTTTTTTTGCAGCACAGCAGCACGCACAGTCTGCTCCACCTGCAGCCATCGACACCTTTCTGGCTTAATTCCCTGTGTCACTTCAGCTATGGAGGCGAGTCAGTTCTGATGTTGTCACCTATTAGTCATCTAAGAAGATAACCTACTCACCTGCAATGCAAATACCTGAGCCTGCAAACTCGACCTTCATTTTTCTGTAAGCCTTAATGCACGTAAAGCTCAGCACTAAGTGACAAGACAGGGCACCTCCACTTCGAACACAGCCACGCTCAGACATTCCAGCCATACTTGCCCAGCTCTGGCTTTCTGGGGCCATATGGCCTCCCAAGCCAGCCCGGCACAAAGGCAAGCTGCATTCCAGGCATGCTCTGAAAGGATGCCGAGGGTGGCAGTACTAGCTACAGAATCCAATTCCATCCATTTCCTGTGGCACAGCTTCAGTTTCCATGATCCGGGGAGTAAATCTGCCCTGCTTGACCTGTCGGGAGCCCTGCTTGAGCAGCCGCTCTCCGAGATCTATTTTGTCATCTGTTGTGATTCTGGAGAGGACCCATGCTCTCCACAACACATTTCAGATCTGAAGTCCAGGGTGTCAGCATAGGGCTTCTCCAGGGTGGCAGTGGTCCCCACGCAGTTCATACGCATAAAGATGCATAACTGATTGTGAAGACAAAAAGGTTTCAAGTGAGAAAGCCTATCTGAGAGTACAACAGAAACTTAGACTTCAATCCTGTGCCAACCACTCCCAAAGTAACAAGAATCACTGCCTCCTGTGACACATCCCATGTCAATGTCACTGGCTCCAGTGTTTTCAAAGTCCTATGCTGCTAGAAAGTAGCTGCCTTTGGTTTTTCCCACCCTTTTTTTTT
>WKFP01013521.1:30194-52744 GCA_011057875.1 Pterocles orientalis | reverse complement strand
TTTTTTTTTTTTTTTTTTTTTTTTTTTTTTTTTTTGAGGGGTTGTGGAGGTTTTTGTTTTGTGGGGTTTGTTTGTTTGTTTCCAGTCTCTACCACCTACTGTCCCTTCCACAGACAACACAAAAAGTCAATGCAGAAAACTCACAACCATGTCGGGGCTTGCCTGCCATAAATCTCTTCATGTAAAACGTTCCTCTTCCCTCGATTCCCCCAGACTCCATTCCCAGTCACAGCAGGGGCTGTTTTCAGGGGAGACAGAGGTCACCTCACAGGAACACAGCACAGAGGGCACTTTTGCTTTCGACAATCATTTCTGAGACCAGACAAACAGAAGCAGAAGAACATTCACGCCTCAGCAGTGAGAAAGCTCAGAACACATGCTTGTCTGGAACAGCTAGCCGAGCGCCAAGGCTCCTGTCTCTCTGACCACAAGAAAAGAGAAGCAGCAACTGGAAGCTGCAGGCTCCATTGCAGTTCTGGCTCTTGCTGGGAGAAAGGAAGCCAGGAAGAGAGGAACTCCCTTGTGATGAGTCGGTTCTGGCTCCTAGCAGCGTGAGCTGGAACAAGGGAGACTCCCATGTAATGAATCTTCTCCAGTTGCCAATGGTGAGCAAAGGAGCTTGGAATGAGCGATCACCCCGTGCAATGAGGTAACGCCACCTCCTAATTAGGAAGGGCAAGAGGTGCCTTCTAGAATGAACGAGAACCTGTCAGGAGGAGATAATAAAACAGGGCACTTCCCTGCCAGAACAGAGCATAGAGGACCTCTCATTAAACCATTAAAGCAGAGCATGACGCCAAACTGCACACAGCCCTTTTCAGAAACCAGGCCCCACCTTGCAGGCCATCCCAGAAACATGTCTTCTCTGAGCGAGGTGGCTCCATCCTGTTCCCTTCCACCCTACTCTGTCTGTGTGTCAGTCAGGGCACACTACCTGCAGTGAAAATCTGCGCAGCTACTGCCAGGAAGGCGTCTGTCACCACCGTCTCCGAGTGCAGTGAGATGTTCAGTTGGCGGGCGATATTCCGGTAGACATTGGGGCGAATGTATTCCAGCTCATCCCCTGGAAACAAACAGTCAGGAGTCAGAACACAGAACACCAAGTCCCGCTCTCACTGTGTAGGAATTACCGCTGGGGCCACCCCACGTACCCCTCCAGCCAAAGAGACTTAAGCCCAGCTCCACCTTATTTTAAGCAGCAGAGTGCTTCGGGTCATTCAGATGTGACCCCCTCCCACCTGTGCCCTGCATTCCTAATATCCCCTGTGCCTGGGACATCTAAAGGCAGTGGGGACAGAGTGGCCCTGTATGAGCGCTGTGGCTGCAGTAATCCCCAACATAAATGATGTTCCCAGGCTGGCTGCCTGCCTTTCCTCCAACAAAAGAGACAGGCCTAAGCTTTTGAGAGATACGCCCTTTCTTAACACCCCATCAAACTTGGACAAAAAAAGCCTGAAGATGAGAGCAACTCAAGAATGCTGGAGGGCTGATGAAAGCCAAGGATCCACCCAGAGCTGCACAACACTAATTGAGCAGAGACTATCAGCTCAGCTATTGCACGCTCACACAGGCACTGAGTGACGATCTGGAGTTCCTTCTCTCCTCCAAATGGTTAAAGCGATGTTCATTTGCCTGGCTGACTCCTCAGCAACAACATTCCTGACACACGCAGACACGTGCTTTCACCTCCAGGTTGTTTTCTCTCCAGCTGGGAAACGGTTGGAGGTGTTAGGCTAGCTTGAAGACCAAGACGGAAATACCAGGGACAAGCAGAGAACCTCCTCCCACACGTTTGAGCTAAGGAGCTTGGGCAACAGCAGCAAAGCTTTTCCTCTGTAACAAAACAAACCATGTTTTGAGCAGTAGAACGAATAAAGCCCAGTTTCCAATGGATTTCTCTCTCTATAGCGGTTCGAGGATATCGAACAAGGGCTGCACAGCTGCTGTAGGAGCATCACACAATGCAAACATTACATGGGACCAAGGCCCTTTGTGTGCAGAGGGTCCGATTTGTTTTAGATTTAAAAGGACTCTCTGTGTCCTTATCCTGCACAAGGGTGCTCTGGAGTACCCCGAGGAAGAGGAGAGCAGCCACAACAGCTTTACATCCCACTGCAAGACCCAGATGACTTGCTCCAGTCAGAGGGCAACTGATTCTCCTGGAAATTTCATTTACATGGGGACTGGAAAGGAAGGTGACACCCCTGACAAGTCAGGAGCTTGTGATAGAGTCATTAGCTACTGATCCTTAATCCATCTCACTGGCACTCAGCACAGCACGGGCAAAGCCCAGCTCTACGGAATTCCACTGACGAGCTCTTCAGGCCCTTTGTGTGTGTGGGATTGTCCCACACAATCCAATGGTAAGAGGAAACCCTGCAAACACATGGTGAGCCCTGATAAGAGGAAACCTTGCACTACTCAACAGCTGTTTTCTCCTCACAGGGAGCACAGAGGCTTCCTGGTAAATGCAAGGAAATGGGGATAGCCCTGCCCGTGGCTAGCTGAAAGGGAGGCACGGGAGGCTGGGATCAGTGCTTGGTGGCCTGCCACTGTTATAGCTTTTAACAAGCAGTGCCTGGAGGCCCCAGAAGAGATCAGGGCCCATTTTGGCTGGTGTACACACGCTGTTAAAGTAAGCCCTGCCCTGCACAGGGCAGCAAGGGAAGCAAAGACCAGGAAAGCAGCCTCAGGATCCCGGAGATTCCCTGCCCTGGTGGGTCCAGGACCTCTCCAGCAGCACATCACATTGGTGGCAGCCTTTGGATGCCCAACTGTGCACTCTGCAACTTTGAGAGCAATGTGTGTGCTTCTCCTTCCTCCAGTAATCACAGACAAACAAGCAGGGCAGTGGTGATGGCTCCCATATGCAGACGCTTGGTGCAGAACTGAAAGGGCCCCTTCCTGGGCTTTGGCCAGAGGAGGGAAGTTCAGATAAACCAGACCTCTGACACATATGCAGGTTGGTCTGGGGTGTCTCCTTTGGCCGTACCATTAGGTTTTACCACCTCTGACTCATTAATTGCACAAATTAGCTGCTAAGCCTCACTGAGCTAACCAGCTCTTGCTCCCCAGGACTTTGTGCCCAGCACCTCTGCTAGCCCACCAGACGCTTCATCAAACTCTCCCCTGTCTTGGCACGTGCAAGAGGGCTAGGAATTGCTCTAACTTCTCATTTCCACAAGCTTCTCAGCATTACAATGGAGAAAAAAACTGCTCTGGCTTGTTGCACTGCTTAGTAAGCAGCTAAGGACTACTGCTCCTGGCAGACGGCTGGATACCTCTCAGCCTAGTACTGGTTTATAGCCACAAAGGGGAAAAGAAAGGGACAGGCCATATGGCAGGCGGCGTTTCTGAACAAACAGCTCAGAAGTGATGCTTCATCCTGATAAGGACTGCTCACCCTTCTTGTTGCATGGGTACCACATGGCTTTCTCCGAACAGATTTGCTCAGAGAAGGCACCAAGTTCCTGGAACTATCAGCCAAATCTTTCCATCTGGACATGAATAAGTAACAGGAGAGTCATCCAGGAGACGCCTTCAGATCCAGTCTGCCACCTGCTTGCCCTTTAACATGCTCCCGGCCACCCACAGAAGATCTGGTTGAAAGCAAACAAATCTCAGCCCCCAACTCAGGCAGAGAAGAAATGGAGGACAAAGAGGCAGTGAGATTGACACAAAAAAACCAAAACAAAACCAAAAAAAATAACACCAAACCCCAAAGACCAAACAACCATGGGAAACAGAAATAAATTCAGCATAAGAAAGAAAAAAATGAAAAAGAATGAATGAAAAAAAAAAGTCCATTAAAAGAAACACACCTATGCCTTAAAAAGAAATTGGGGAAAATATAAAAAAGAAGTAAAAAAAAAGGGAAGAAAGCGGGGACACCAGCCTGGTCCTGAGTTGGTTAGACCCAGTGAAAGGTTACTTCACCCCAGACTTCTTTGACCTTTAGTGTAATTAAATCAGATGCAAATGCTAGCGGTAGTTTCCAAGCCAGATGTGAACTCACATACTAGCCCGCAGGCAAAGAGGGATGTCGGGAGCAACTTCCAAGAACGAGGGTGTTGGTGTCCCAAAAGACAAATGGCTAGACTTGACCACACAGGAGGCTAAAATCTAAAGCAAAAGGCCAGGCAACCGTCAGCATTTAGAGGGTGTTCCTGGTAGACGTGCAGCTCCAGAGCATGTCTTCACATAGCAGCCTACAGGCATAACCTTCAAACCGCTCTCCCCGCAGCCCTGGCAGTCAGCTGGCCACAAGCAGGGCTGGCTAATTTGGGCACTGAATGGCAGCATATGCCAGGTGACATCAGCCAACTCCCCTTTGTTCCAACAAAATGCAAGAAAACTTATGTCTTGCTGAATGATAATGTAGGCAAAGGAAAATTAAACACAGTGCAATATGCTGTCACCAAAAAGCAGTTTTTATAAAATCTCCAAAACATACGGTCTAAGCAACTACCACCAAATTAAACGTCCTTGCAGCTGGGTGAGCAACTGATGAAGCCCAAGTCTAGAGGTAGCAGTAATCTACTAGATGCCAGTTTGAGTTGTGTCATGACAGCCAAGTCACCTGCATCTGGAGAAAACACTGCAAGACCTGTTAAAATACCTAGCTGAGAAAAAGGACTGGAACTGCTGTGAAAACCGTTACAGTTACACTGTTACAGAACACTGTATGCAGACAAAATTAGTTTGCTGTTGGGTTTTCTTGGACTGCATCGTGGTTTTAAGTTGTTGCAAGTCCTCAGGAAAAAAGCAGCTCTGCAGAAACACTGCCCTGAGCAGTGCTCGAAGGGACTGCGGAAATGCAGGTAACGGAATAGCTTAGGGAAGTTCACCAAAACCAAATCTAAATGCCCAAAGCAGAGAAGAAAAACCTCTCTATCATCATGTGAAAAGCCTCTTGGCACTCATCAATTCCAGAAACCTTAGTCTGATCTGAATTGCTCCGTATAGGTTTCAGTTCCTACCCACACCAACAAGGACTTACCCAGTCGCAGCAGTATGGTGGACACCTCGGCCAGCTTACCACCAGGCACTGGCGCGTTGTACTCAGGTTTGCTCCAGCTGACACCCGCTCGAATCAGCCTTGAATTTATGTAGTCTCTGCAGAGAGCCTTGGCTTGGGACACAAGCTCCTTGTCAGTGGGAGACCTGTCAAAAACCTCCATCACCTCTGCAGCAAAGACTGAGGAACGGCGGAGCATTTCCATCCTTGGCTGCTGAACCCACGCCTCAGCGGACACTTGTTGAAAAGCTGACTCGATGTGATAGATGAGAATCTGCGGGAGCTGTGGAGTAATCTTCTGGTCTCTTGGTTTGTCACAGCTCCCAGCAGCTATTCTCAAAAGGCCAGTTTTTCATTTTACCTGGTGAACAGAAGCATCTGTAAGTCCTCTAGCATTGCAAAGATGTAAATCAGGAACTCAAGTATTATACCTTACAATTACACTAAAGTCAGTAGTATCACATTTGCAAAACATCTTATAGACGAGGGGCAAAGCTTTTGATCTGTCAGCCACTCTGACTTTCACCAGCAGGGTGACCTGCAGAAGGGCTGCAGTTTTGAGCTATTGAGGTGTTTCCTCTTTTCCAGTTCAGATTCAGCAATCCTAGAATTACCCTTCAGAGAGACTAGATGCTCAGAGCGTGGAAACAATTCATAGAATGTGAAGACAATCTCAGCTTGTTTCAATTAAACTGGGAAAAAAAACCTGAATCGCAAATACCAGCTACAGTAACCTCAACCAGATGTCAACAGACATTCCAGCTCAGTAGGTCACGGATCTTTCTGAAGAAATGGGACTATTGCAAGAACAGGGGCACAAAACCATTTGAAATGTCTCCCTGCAGACAGTTTACCACATTCGCAGTTTAGGTTTTGGTTCTGCCACTCTTTTACTTTTTACTTCCCTCCTACCCCTCCCCCAGCAGTGTGCATACTAATTCTCGAAACTTTTAGCAATAGCAGAGAGAGCAAAACAGAAAAGTAGATTTTTAAAAGGTTTTCAGGTGTGAATGCCTAAGGAGAAAATTCAAAATTTTCTTCAGAAAATTAAATCTGTTGATCTGACTTTTTAACCCAGTGCTGCTTTTGAAGTCAGATTCAGATCAGTCTTTATTCAAATGTTAGTAAACGTATCTTTCAGTCCCCAGTTTTAGACATCTACTTACGATAACAATTTGCAAACAAAATAAAGCCAGTTATTTTTGTTTGTCCCAATGAAAAACATATTTACCTCTCCTGCTGCACCTTTTGCCCCTCAGTGATTTCTTTTGGGGTTTGGTGTCTCTTTGGAAGATCTGCACCAATGAACACCTGGTCTAGGATTCACAGGATACTGTCACACTTCTCTGGAGAGCACCAGCCTGCCGTGCTGTGCTCTCTGCAGGGCTCACGCCAGTGCCTCCTTCCGCATCTCTGTCAGCCTCGCATCCCGGCCGCGCTCCAGCGGGATCCTCGGTCCTTGCTCTGCTGCTTTTAAGTGACCCAGGCGGCAGAGGAAAGCTTCTAGCTTTAGCCTTGTAAGGAAGATGAAATAACTGGGAGGTGGGGTTGCTATAGCCAGAGAGCGACGCTTTCTCCTCCCCTTTCTTCTTTCTTAAGGAGGTTCTCTGTTGTTCTACTGCAAGCATGCAAGGGCTTCATTCAAGGACTCGTCTTCAGGGTGAGGGTAGGAGCATAATTTCTAGACCAGGTTACCCCGTGTGACGGACAGCGATGAATGGACTCCCGCGGTGGCTTTTGCAGAGTTGATGTTGGCCAGTCATTTTCAGACGGTAGCTGAGTCAGGGAACTGCAGGATGTCACGCTCCAGCGGCGGGCTAGTCATGTCGGTTCAACCTGAAATGATGGAGGTGATCAGGAAAGAGAGCTACAGCTGGGGGCTAAAGCAAGCGGTGTTTGCATCCCCCCAAACTACAAGGGGAAAGAAAAAAAATAATGAAGAGAATTTGCTGATAGGAAAGAAGAGTTTTGCAGGAACATGTCCATTTCATCTCAGTGTGTTGAGAAAATATATTAACATACTTTGAAATTAATGTCAACTTCTTGTTGCAACATTATCATATTGATGTCACAACTCTCGACTTTTTCTGTGTGTGTGATAGCATTTCTACTCAACAGACCACATACAAATGTTGGTTTTGTGTTATGATTTGAAACAAAAGAAGTTTCAGAAATAGATGTTTCCTGCAGATGAGAAATTCTTCCAGCCCAAACACAAATTCTCCCCAACAAATAACAATTTGCAGATTAATGACTGGCTATGTGGTGTGTTCAAAATACAGCCTGCCCAAAAAGAGGTCAGAAGCAAGAGGTTGCCATCTCTTGCTTGTCACCTTCGAGAAAAGACAGAGGCAAGTACACCTCTCCAAAGTGCTGGTCACAAAAAAAACCACAAACACAACCTGCACCACAGCCAGTCTCAAAACTGAGGGATAAAAAGGAACAAATGAAATGCAGGAAAAAGCCTTATTATACGATGTATCAAATGGTCTGGCCGGCATCCAACACACAGCTCACACACAGGCTTAACACAGAGCATATGTTTTGGTCTGCCATCAGCTGCAATGTACTTTGCTGCACTGGGAAGGGGTTGGGGTAAATCCTCTTCTCCCTCCAGCAACAGATCCTCTTTCTGACAAGGCGGCTTCTGGGAAAGGAGCAGGGTTAAGGAGAGGAACGCATTATGCAGCAGTAGTCAGCAGGGGACCACTGGCCTAGCTTGCTGTGATCATGTTAAGATGGCAATAAGAGTGACTGCATATCTCCAGCACCAGAAGTATTTGCTCAAGGATTCTCTCAGAAATTTGTTTTTATCCACTAGCCTTCCTCAAATTTGAACACAGTCACTATAGGCAGCGGCCCATTCCACAGAAGCTGAAGTGAAGAGTACAGAGATCCTGTGCTACCGACCATCCCAAACCCACCCCTTTCCTGCAGAGTGCATCTGATGGTCTCTTGGAAAATCATATTTTCACCTTTGCAAATCTGATGTCCGAAAAATCATTAAAAACTATGTCTTAGCTTCCTGGAGCAGCTGCCGACCTGAAACAGCAGTCCTATTTAAACTGTCCCTATTCAGTATTGCTCCCAAACAAAGAGGAATACTTAAATATCAGTATTGCTTGACTAATTACAATCTTTCCCAGAATTCTGGCAAATATCCAAGTGCCACAGTGCTTCCCAGTTCTCTGTGGGTGCCAAACCCACCCCAAACCCTGCCCAACTGTCACAGCGTGCACCCCCTCAACTTCCACTCTGCATCAGACACAAAAACGAGAAACACGAAGCCTATGTGTAATAAACCAAACTTTGCATTAAAAACCCCTAGCAGTGCAATGATATTCGCCTTATGTTATTGACACACTAAAAATACAGCTTCACACTGAAAGACACCTCTGTAAGTAAAATTAGATGAAACCACAGCGTATGCTGCTCAGTTGACTCCAAAAGAATAGGGTGTTATAATCCAAGGGGCTGCTGGTGTCGTTTGAGCCCCTTTCTCCATATGTTTAAGCTATAGCACTTAGAGGCCAGAACTATATTAGAAAAACCCTCGTGACAAAGGAGGATCAGGAAACAGCGCAGAAACAGCTTCCATCACCCAAACCCACTGTTCCCAGTGGAGCTATTACTGGCATGACAGCGTTCTGGCTGGAACAACAGGATCCACACCATGGCTCCTGCTCATCTCTGATGGGGTGACCAAGAGAGGTTGGAGCATTTATTTAGTAAAACCAAGGGACCACAGAAAGAAGCTGTGGATGCCCCATCCCTGGAGGGGTTCAAGGCCAGGCTGGATGAGGCTTTGAGAAACCTGGGCTAGTGGAGGGTGTCCCTGCCCATGGCAGGGGGGTGGAACTCCATGATCTTTAAGCTCCCTTCCAACACAACCCATTCCGTGATTCTATATTTTATAAGTACATCAAGTGAAAGCAAACGCTGGAGGAACCACATTGGCGAGAACATGGCAATAGTCTAAATGTGGGCAGCTTATGCTCAATATTAAATAGCTTAACTGTTAAAGAAGTAAGTCTCTGGAAGGGCCTGTTAACAATTGCAGTGGAAGCAAAATAGCTAGCTAATTGTGAGCACACCAAGCTTCCGAAAGGGTCTGCAAGATCTGGTTTCCTGCAATAGCACGAGAATAACCCTGTGTCCTCCAGAAGGTCATTTCCAGCCTTGTGTTCACCCAGCCTAGTTTCAGAGGTATTGTTTTGTGTCAGCTCACAGTGCCAATCCCAGCCACTTCTCACAGCCTACGACAATTCCAGCAGGAACTACGCACTGTAACACGCAGGTCCAACGTTCTAAAACACCTGCAGAGTGAGGGCTTAGAGAAGCAGAGGGATGTCAGTGTTTCGCCAATAGACGGGGTCAGCGCAAGGGACACAGACACCAACGCAAAGAATTGAGCTCATCTTTACTTATGGTTAAAGCAATAACAACAAAATAGTAAGTAAGAATAAAACAGAATGAGGTAATATAATGCAAAGCAATAAGACAAAAGACAAAATAGTACAGTACAAAGAAAATAAGACAGGTATTACTATATGTGGTTAACCATACATCACCTCAAATGTAGAACATCTGGCATCATTCTCCATTCGATTCCCCCCCGAACCTGGCCAGGGCTCAGCGAGGAACCAAGGGAGCTTCTTCATCCATTTGGCTTTGACCACATCGTTCCAACCAAGGCCAGGCAGCTGGTCCTATGGCCTCGACAACCTGTCTCTGGACATGGAGAGAAGGGACAGTCTCACAACATTTGATCTGCATTAGTGATTATACTTTAACTAAGCTATTCACTAATGAGCATACATCCTTTGCTAATGATCAGGTACTATTCCGTTGTTCTGTTGGAGGGGTTCGTCTAGAGGTCAGCTTTGGTTCGAGGCCTGCAGCTCAGGCCTCCGTACTTCACAGAGACACACAACGAGCCTGGGAACCAACCCTGCTGGTCCCCGCCTGCTGCAAGAGGTTTCCCTTCAGAGAGAAGATGCTCTGGCAGAACACTGGCACTGTAACCAGGCCAAAGCCTTCTGCCGAACCATCCCTGAACCTTCTCCTGCGTTATCTCACGCAGTTTTACATGGTGTCTCCTCCCCACTGCCTCTTCCTGTCTGATTTTCGCAGCAATACTTTAATTGTATGTTTGTAAAGTCATCGCTTACCACTGCAAAAACACTGACAACGTCAGGCTCTAGGCTGCAAAGCCGTACACACAGGAGGAGCAGGAAGGCTAGAAGAAACACTTCTTTTTACACAGAAATATTTTGCCAGCTGCAACAGGAAAACAATACATGGAAGTAGCAGCTCAATGGCACCCAAGCAAAACACTGAGGCTTTTGAACCTCTCTCTCATTTCTGAAAGGCTTGATCTAAAGCCTCCTGAAAGCCAAGTAGGTATTTGTATTACTTGCATGATGGGACCACTCTGGAGCACCTTTCCTGGAGCAGGAATTTGCAGTGCCAAGTGTCACACGCCAGACCAAAGAGGACGTGTCACGGTGAACTGATCTTCCACAGCCTTTAGACTGTTCTCCTCCATGAGAATATGGGTCTAGTGACTTAAATGCACCAAGTTTAGTAACCAATCCATTGCTTAGGTTTCTGACACAGATTATCACCAATACCCAATGTTTTCTCCTCTTACCCCCCCGCCACACTCACTACCACTGTAGACACAACTTCCTTGCTGTACGCATGTTTTGGCGCAGGCAGCACAAAGATATGGCAAACGCCAGAACCGATGTACAAACACACTGTCACGTGAATTTAATGTTAGCAAGCAGTGCCATGAGTTGAATCACAGAACATCCCTACCAGTATTCCTCAATCTTATTCCGGAAACATTGCCTGGAAAGAGTTTATCCAACTATTGGTACTCAGGTATTAGGCCAGCAGCTTCCAGCCAAATCTAGGACTTTGATGAGGCCGCGTCATCAGCTTAAGAACCTGAGTAGATACAACTGTTTTGGTTGTTTCCTATTTTCCACTTTGCTTGAAAATGACACATTTTACAGAACAGATCCTCTCACAAGCCAAGAAGGTGGCAGACACACAGAAAAAATAAGATTTAAGTTGCTCAACACCCATAGCTTTGTTTTGAAACACAAATAAAATATTTATCCTACCCACCAAACCAGAAAACACCTAATGAGGTCACTATCCCCATGAGAGCAAAGACAACTCTTCCCTTTCAAGCACTAATCCACAAAGGCAGAGGGTGAGCCTGTGTTTTATTCTAGCGATTGATCACACACAAGGTTTGGCAGTTGCTTCCATGCAGGATACACGCACGTGGACAGCTATGCCTGCAATGATCTGGAAATCTCAAGAGTCTGAAGTGAGTGCAGGCACTTCTGCACTGGCTCTGCAACATTTATGAGCTCTGACGCATTTATTTGCTGAGGCACGGACATGTCCCACACAGGCAAATGGATTGCTGGATCCGATAACCACAAGACGAGACTCTTTACCCTGCACATGTCTTCATGCCTTCAACATGCTCTAAGGAATTTAGATTCAAATTTTGCATATCCAGAATGCAGCTCTATTTTTAATTAAGCCCTTACTGACTTTCAGAAAGGCTTTTCAGGCTCTTCAGTCTTAGCCTCTAGTGCTGGGCAGGGCAGTAACTAAGCTTTAAAAAAAAAAATAAAAAAAAATCTGTCTTTTCAAATTGTCAGACAAGGAGGATAGGCTGATGTCTCCAGTCTGAACAGATAAATTTGGAGCACGGTTCCTTCACATGCAGTTAATTATGCCATGCAGCATTTTAGCCATTAGGATGCACAGTTCCACTGGGAATGCCAGCAAAGCATTTCTACGCACTCGATACACCGCAGACGTTTGTGAAACTCCATGTTGACAAAAAATTTCTTCAAGTGCTTTGGTTAACAAGATTTACCCTGCTTACTCAGTGGGGCAGTCAGGTAAAGCAACCTTCACCTCCAGCTGCACATGCCCATTCCCAAACTGTCCTTCCTAATTGCACAGCTATAATTTTGTGTTTGTTGGCACTGTGGACTGGTTCAGGGAGCTGGCTGGTTATTTGTCATCCGGATACAATAAACCTTCCATCCAAAGCACATCTGCAGAGTTGTATTAGTAGCTACAAGCAGAAGAAAACAATTTCAGCTTTGCCATTGGGCCAAATGTCTATGAAACTATAGTTCCTGCATATAAAAATGCAGCTGTGGTGATGGTGATCTGGAGCTTCCTAGACCACTGTAGAAGACAGAGAAAAGCTGACAGAAGGTAATCAACAGTTGCTTCTGCAAGAGCAATGATTGTTCAGCATGCCTGGGTTTCCCAGCACTTTTAAGATTACAACTTCCATGACTTCTGATGGAAGAGACTTTAACTAGAAGAGGGGGAAAAAAAATAAACAGAAGAAAAGAGATAGCAACTTTTTGTTAGCTGACATTGAGATATCCGAATCAGGCACATGCTATAGCCAGGACAAAAGGAATTCCTTTCTTCTGGCTGAAACATGAGCTTGATCAAACAGGTGTGCAAAGCTGGGTTAACTTACATTTGTTGACTTTGAATTCCATCATCTCCCTCTTGGACTGGAAACCTTTGGGCCAGAGCCTGACCCTGAAAGGCCGTTGGGTGCAGTAGCTGCTCTGAGTGTTGGGGGTGAGACGATACATACTTTTCCAGGCTCTCAGGAAAGATCTGCTGCAGGTCTTGGACCATCAGCTCAGCAAGAGCCAGGAAACTCAGTGCTCTGCTTCTTGCCTAGCTTGTATGCCTCCTCCAGTGCATCAGTACGTCTCAGGTGCATCTAGCTCTGTACCTTGGCACAGCAACAGCAAACACCTCACCCGATGCTAAAAGCCATTGCCAAAGATGCTCAGGGTGGACCTGCTTCAGTCAAAGTGATTCACGTCAATTTTAATTGTATGTAAGAATCAGCAAGCAGGAAATCTTGTTTGAGGTCACTGATTTTAATCTGGGTTTAGATTTGTTTCTAGGAGAGGGTGAGTCTCAGACTCTCAGGAATTAAGACCTATTTATTTGTATCTGAACACAGCTCAACGGTATGCTTTCTTTCTCAGCTATAAAGGAGGAAAGTGAGTGGATTTAAGCAATTCTACAGCTGATACAAATCAGGAATCTGAATGTGTCCAGGGTGTTTTCTACTTAGTAGGTTATTTTTACTTCATCTTGCTAGTGTACAGTCCCTTGAACATTCTTTAAAATGCAATTAAAGAAAAGATAATTTTATTACTATTTTATGTGCTAAATTAAGGTAGCAAACATGAAGTTGAAATAGTTTTTAGAATGTGGAAAAGCACCCAAGGCAAAAAAACCCCCCCACAACAACACAGAATGCTTTTTATTCAGCTACTGAACTGAATCAAGTATTGAAATGAATAAGCAGCTTTTGAGACCAACAGCCTTTGGACGGAAACTTCAGAGAAGTTGCAACCTCAGAGAAGTCTTTCTTACTGAGCTAGTTCAGTTTGTAATTTGATTATGAGAAACCAGAAAGGTAGGGGGGGAAAAAAAAAAGAAAATCTACTACATATTGGGCAAGATGAATTACTTTTCACAAAAAGCCCGAAGAACAACCTCAGCACAGGCAATGCCGGTTGCTTGTATTTTGCAAGACACTCGCGTATCACTCTGCTGTACTTTACATCACTTCAGAAGTTCAACAGATGCTCACAGCTCTAATATTTTTGTTTTACAGCAAATAAAGGGCTTAAATTGGACTCAGTGATCTAAAGGGTCTTTTCCAACCTAAAATGATTCTATGAAATATTTACGTAGCTACATGAATAAACTCTAAGTGCAAACTTTCATTAAAAGTTCCCTTCAATATTCCAGAAATTTCACCTGAGGAAGGTGCATGCAAACTGGCAATAAGAGTGCAGTATCCCACAGCTCGTACAGAGAGGGAACAGCAGCAATACTCCAGCCAGCTTAAATCTGAAGTTACTCAGCAGCAAGGAGAAGGTTAATCAATGAAACTGAAACTAGGAGAAGTGTTTTCATAGAATCAAAGAGTGCTTTGGGCTGGAAGGGACCCTAAAGATCATCTAGTTCCAACCACACCTCCCACTAGCCCAGGTTGCTCAAAGCCTCATACAGCCTAGCCTTGAACCCCTCCAGGGATGGGGCAAAAGAAAAAAGTAAAAATACATAAAACTGCAGTTCTAGGGAAGAGAGGTATCTCATTCCAGCGACTAGTTTCAGCTGGGGTGTGTAGTTACTTCAGTAATTGTAAGTGAAGGGTTAGTGGCTGTAAGAGAGGGAGTGAGTATTGTTTAGCATCATTCCATGTGGCAAAGACAGTGAGAAAGAACACACCCACAATCAGATCACACATTTAAGAACAGCTGCATTAGAAAGGAGCAAGCAATGCGAGAAACCTTCCCAGACAGCACGCTTTCCACTACAGCCAAGGCGCTGGGAGCAGTTAAACACAACTCTCACAGCCCTCTGCGAGAAAGACAGGCAACCACCGAGCCGTCTTGTATGCTTCCTGCCAAACATTCGTTATTGAAGGGACAGAGGTGCCCCTCAAGTCGCAAAGTAGGGTATATATGGCATGAGTCATTTAACAGACAAAGCTGCTTGATATAAAAGAAGTAGGTGACGCTCATGGTGAGCTATCAGAGCAAAATCAGCTTCACACAGACTGATCCGCACAGGGTCTGTGCCCTATTCCTCTCGCACATTCCCAAAGCATATTTTCCCCCAGGGTTTGATTTCTCATTTCCTGGTAACCGCAGACCAGTCTCTCTGGACACAAGCCAAAGCAGCACAAAATTTTGTGCTGGCACTAGCATACATACAGCATCTTGTTAGGAGAAACAGAATCTTTGTGATTTAAGGAGCACTTCAGTTCTAGAAGCACTCATGAGATCTGGCCACTGCAATGTGAGACAGATGAAGTGATTTACCCAAGTTATCACTGAACCTTGCAGAAACTCAGGCGACAGAGCTGTTAATGGTGGCTTTGGTCCAGACAGCAGAGGCCAAGGAATTGTTCATTAACAGTTTGATGCTAGCACTAAGCACCTCGCCGAAAGAGGCTCAAAAGACCAGGCAGCTTTGCACCGTCTTGTTTTACAGGAGGACAGAAAAAGCTTTTCAGACTCCTACTTCAAGCAACCCTGCACTCAACCAGGTAACTCTGCATCTTCTTGTTTACAAATGTTTTTGGACAAATATGAGCAAAGAGGAGTCTTTCCTTAAGAAAACACAGGTTGCACATTTTCACTTCCACATGGCATTTCAGAAGTGCAGCACAGGGGTTCTTTTCTCTGAAGTACACGCATCCGAGTAGTTGCTTTAATTTTGTGTTATATTTAGTTTAATGGCATGAAAAACATACTAACAACAAAAGATTTCCATCAGCAAGGGGAATAACAGCTTTCAAGTCACCTGCAGTGAGAAAGAAGGGGATTTTCTCTGTAACACCTTCCATACTGAACTCACACCCAGGGATTAGCACTCCAGTGTGTTTACTCCAGTGGAGAAACTGTGGTTCTCAACACATAAATGAAACTGAGTTTCCTTTCCAAGGAGTCTCCAAATGGTTCCCTTGCACTGGAGCCATCTTTACAAAGCAGGTCAGCTCAGACAGTAAATCTTCAGAGAAACCCTGGGGAAGTTTCAGAGAGGAAAGCCTGAACGCAAGAGGGGTCAGAGGTACCTCAGGAGAATGACTTAGGCTGTCGTTTTGAATTGCGGAGATCTTTGTAAACACAAGAATGACCACGCGTGGCTTTATCAGAATTACAGCCAGTACTCCTGTTCCTAGTTTGGACATGGATGAGAAGGCAGGTGTCTGGCCAATCTGCACAGGCAATAGGCAGGCAATTGAAACAATCTCCTGTCCTCCAGCATTTCAGGATAGCGCCATCTCTTTCTTCTCATTTTGCTGTGTGGATAGCTCCAAATGGATTCAACCACATTTAGCGGCTCCAGTTTAAAAGCAGGTAGGTAACTGAAGCATGATGTCATGCTATCAGTTCCAGCAGAGCATTTTGTTCTCTGTTTCAAGGAGCATTTTCACTAATTTCTGTAGATACTGTGCGGTTCCAGACAGGACTCTTTCTTGAAGCATTCAGTGAGTACCAGGTCCATCCCCCAGATAAACTGTATGCCAGCATCTATCCTTTGTTGCTCAATTAAACAGCGTCACTCATCTGCATACAGCTTCCAGGGTAGTCAGAAAAGACTAGCGGGAAAGCAGAAATCTCTCCAGGAATGCCATTAGCCACATCCTTTCCTACCTCAACAGAGCACAGAGGTCTGCAAGCATCCAGGATTCCACTTCATCATCTTAAACTGTCTTCTACCACTAGACACGGACTTGGAAGAACAATTTCTTCATGCTCTCGGCTTGGAAGAACCCTAGTTTAATTTAGGGATGAGTGACCATGGGAAGCGAAGGGATGCTGAGCCAACAAGAGAGTCAGCTGCACTCTGAGCTTTACAGCTGCAAGCATCACTCTCGCTTATTCTACTTTGCCAGCAGAACTGGGAGATAAAGGCTCTTTTCTTTGCTGAACACTCAAGACAGCCTTAAGAGCCACAATATCAGCAGAAAGCAAGCCCCATGCAGTCAATATTGCAAGATTTGTAGCGACATAGTCTAAAAGCAGAAACGAGAGCGCTTTGGCTTTAACAGTCTGCTGCAGTCTCCATACGAGCAGGGATCTCATGAACAGCAAGTGGATATCATCAAAGCAATTTCTCATCAAGCAAGTGGATTTCCATAGTACCAGCTCAGTCTGATCTATCTTGTAAGCATATGGATTCTTTTTTTTTTAATTCCCCCTTGCATTCCTACAAGGAACAAGGTTTAAGGGCCAGAGCAGTACATTACTGCCAAAACAAAGCAATCACTTTATGCTTATCAGTAGCTGCGATGCACCCAGGTAGAGCAGAACTAACCAGCCCTCTGCCTCACTCTAAAGGGAAGAGCACACCCTCTGCTACTGCTTTGCTTTGCTGCATTCAGATAAGATACTTACTGTTGCAATTCACAACCTTCACCAAAAAGAAATGGTGATATTCTCCCCACTCACCTTTAAAACCGTCAATGGAGCTTGCAAGTTCAAGTAGAGATGGTTTTGGCACGAGCTTGAGTTGTATCTGGTATACAGAAGCTCAGTGGCCAAGTCCAGACACAAACTATAAACACACACTGCTGTACAGACAGCAAAGAGAAAAACTATTGGTGAAGTCCAACTCTTACTTCTCTCTGTACAAGTGCACTCTTTCCTAGGGCTTGAAAGCTCCACTTTGCACTGTGCAAAAGCATAGACATAGGGAAGGTGACAAATTCAAAAGGATCTTCTTGTTAGGAAGATAACTTCCCTTCTATTCTCATAGTATTACTGCTTAACTGCATAATTCAGCAGGAGCGCTCTTCCACAGCACCAATCTTGAGAAGTACAATACAGAAAAGCACTTCAGCCTCTTGGCATACCAACGGAACTAGAAATAGGTCCTCTCCAGACAAGCACTGCAGCATTCAGAGAGTTATTCTGTTGCACTTTTTACAGTAAAGTTTTAACCCATCTATCCTGCTAAATAACTCTACCTTCAGGGCAAGCACTTAACACCTAGTAGGAAAGTACTACCACTTTTCAGGGCTCTCCAGGCTCAAGGTGCCTAAGCTGCTGCTGCAAATGATGTCCCATAATGACTCCATGGAGCAGCACAGAAAAAGTAGAGGTGCCAGACCTGATGTCATCCAGCCACCATGTAACCCAGTCACTCAGCAGAAGTTTCCACCTGTACGCACAGTCATTGTCACCCTCCCTGACACACACTTCACTCTCTGCTGGTTTACCCTCACTGTGCCTGAATTGTTATTATTGTACCCAGGGTAGGCATGAGAAACTGAACTAGATTTGGCCTGGACCACGGAGTGGAAACCCTGAGAGTCCCATCACAGCAACCTCGCCACCGGCCACCACCTTCCCTGCTCCCCAGCCAGCCGCTCCCTTCCTTCGCAAGCGAGAGACGCGTGCTTTAAAGCTGAGCGCGCAGTACTGAGCTACTGGCTTCATGCTCTGACACAAAGGGCTGCAGGACACAGATAACACGACCCATGCAGGAGAGGAGTAGCAGGGACTTGGCAGGAGTGGGTGCTGCTGTTTGCTGTCTTCCTTCAAGGAGCTGGGGGCTGCAATGCACTGTTGCCACCTGGTGGCAGCAACAGAAGAGCAACCCAAGGTTTGCTCCTGAAACCGCTTCCCATCAAAGCTCTCAGACAGCACGGTCTGGCTGGTGAGAGTGCTGGAAGGGCTCCCAGTCCCGCTGCACGCGTGGGAGGGCGAGAACAGGGTGGAAAGCCCTGAGCTGCTGCAGGCTGAGCCAGCCCCAGAACTCGGACAACAGCACCAGGCTGGCATGTCCTCATCTCAAACAGAGCCTATTGCCACATACCCTGGGGAGCAGGGGACATCTCGAAGCAGGGGACACAGTACCGCTCTGCTCAGCTCTCTGAGGGATGCCTCCATGGCCTCTCTGACAGCAGTGTTGGAACAAGTTTCTCGAGAGGTACAGAATGACATAAATCTGGGTGTTGCAAGTAATTCATATAGCAAAAATCTAAACCAACCATAAACAGGCACTTTCCTGGAAGAGTTTCATAAGCCAGAGCAGGTAAGATGTAGAGCAAGAGCTCTTGAGGTCCTTTCCTCATGGTTTGTTTTGGCCATAAATAGTTACGGCCCCAGGCAGGTGTGTAGAGACACTAGAGCTGTTTACTCACCGGCATTCTTTGCTTTTATCAGTTGTCTGGGCTCTAGGCTGACCCTCCTTAAGATGTCTTATCACACCTTTTAATCCTCCCTCCTCACATTCTGTCTGATCCAAATAAGTATGCAGCAGGTAAAACAACAGCAGCACTTTACCTTCAAGTGCGGAAGGAACTTTGAGATGTCTCACTGAAGAGTTTCTTGTTCTCAGAACATCCGGTGAAGGGCAGCAAACAGCGGGAGAGAAGGCTGCAGGACCCCTTGCAATTCACTCGATGCTTCCTAAAGCGGAATATTTAAAAACACATCAGTCAAAGTTTCTTGTAAGAACTATTCACTTCCTTCTCTGGACTTCACAGAAACATAGCCAGGTGTATAAGCTTACCAGGCAAGAGTTGTAAAAAAAAAAAAAAAGAAAATCAAGATTTCTCTTTTACAAGATAACTACATGGGTTATTTCAAGCAGTGTTTGTGCCACATTGCCAGCAGAATACAACAGTCTTCTGAAATAATTACTTTATGTAGAAAGAATGGTAAGCAATTTTGACCCACTCGTGTCTGGAAAAGGCTCCTGCTCTGTGGACAGGAAGGGAAGAGGCTTCACAGCCAGACAAAACTTGACTTGGAAACAGGGAGTGCAGCACAGTTTAAGCAGTTTTCAGAATTGAGGTGCAGTTTTGTAGGGGGGCTGTTGAACAGAAGACTTGTTTTAATACTACTTTTTTTTTTGTCACCTGCTTTTAACGTGATTTTTCTTTATTCTGGATGTTTATCCCTCTGCTTTAACAGAAAAAACTAGAACAGGGAGAGGAGAAAAATTAACTAAACCAGATTATCCCCTTGAAAAGAATACTTCTAGAAAGTGTTTTCTTCTCTATTCTGAGAAGAAATCCCAACAACATGCACAGATGTCTCTGGTTTTAAGCCTTATTTCCCCACAGCATCCAGGCTTGGGCAGCCATAAAGCACACACAGATAGCAAACACACGTGCTTACACGCGTATGTATTTGACACATTCCAGCTCACAGTTTTTGACCAATTTTAATCAGCTTGTGGAAAAGGAGTAGGAACCCCCAAAAGCACAAATTTTCTACAATTTTGTGAAGCAAAAGGCAAGAGCAGGTAAGAACTTACTAACACTGCTATGAAGGAAAAGGCTAACCAGCAGCATCGGAACTGGCACAGAAGAAAGGGACAGCAGCAAGGCTGGCTTGGCTCCTAGAGCTGCCTGCTCCATCAGCCATACCTTCCTCCACACCTACCTGCTTCACAAACACAGTAATCCTCCCTACTACCCGACGGACACAGGAGCTGCCTGCTTAGACTGACAGCCAGAGTGAGGAGACTACTCAGTCCTGCCCAAGGCTCCCTTTCCCACAGCCCTGCTTCCCAGGGCCAGGTGAAAGCTTTCACCCTAAATAGCAAGTGACAGACCTTTTGTAGGCCTGGGCACTCCAGCATGTAATTAACTCTCTGCTGCTTTCCTCTAGCTGGAATATTTCCTCTTTTGCTCTTGGTTAGCTGGCTTTCCTTAAACATGGATCACTCAGAGGCAGAGACTGTTTCTTTCTGTGGAGGTACAGCTCAATGCACAGGTAGCTTTTGAAGCAACAATTATATAGGTATGTAAGACTTTAGTATGATTGTTCTGTAACTATAATAATTATTGTAAAAAAAAAAAACCAACCAAAAAACAACTCTAGACTGCTAGGAATACAGCACTGACTAAAAAACAGGGGAGCAAGCAGCATACTCTTGTGTTTTCCTTTTGCTCCAGTTGACACATTCTGAGAATCAAAGGGAGGTGGCAATGGACACAAATGTGCAGTCGACAGCCACAGAGAGGTCAGGGAAGCCTCTTCTCCAGGGTTAGCGATTTGTTTTTGTACTCTTTTGAGCACATTAGTAATCCTCCCCTCCCAAAAGAAAGTCACAGAAATAACTGCCTTACAACAGAGCAATCATCTCCAACCCTGCATAACTTGTCCCAATCAAAGGGACCAGCTACTGACCTGTATATGGTTTCTTCTAGGTGGCAACCAGAGGACAATTCTCATGCAACCTTTCCCCCCATCTGGGGACCCTGTTGGTATGAAGCAAACAGCTCATGAGTCCCAAACAAGGCAGAACATCAGCCTACATTTGAATCCCTCTCCTGTGTTTCCAGGCCAGCTTTTGCAATTTAAAAGGAGCATGCCATGCTAATCCCACAGCTGACCACCCTTATCAAAGACTTACCCCAAATTAAACTGACAAAACAATTTAATTGCTGCTCCTCATTGCAGCTCCATGTTGCTGCTATCCCAGCACCGTACCACCCTAAGGTCTAAGGGTCAGGTTAGCGAGACAGCTTTTTGGTGTATTTTCAGACTAGGCACATTAAATAACATTTTTGTTGTTGTTGTTTGTGTGTGAGATTTTTGCCCTCTTGCCTGATGGCAAGAATGGAACGACATGGCTAAATTCATGAGCCTCTGTGGCACAAGGGGAGAGCTGAGGTGTCAGGGGGAAATGATTCCTGAACAACATCCACACCTGCGTGCCTGCCAGCAGGGAACGGCTCACCTCACGGTCCTCGCTGCAGCAGAACTGGAGCACAAGCTGTGGCTCCTCCGGGTGTTCCTCGACCTCCCAAACCGAGGTGTTGCGCTGGAAGAGGGATGTTTATGAGACACGTTTGTTGAGCTAGAAGATGGGTCCTGCAGCTATAAACTCAGAACTGAAGCAAGCCAGCGATGTGACAGGTAAGGTCTTTAGTGAAAAGCTCCCAGCGGAGATACAGCTCATTTCAACACAAAGATATTACCTCACCACAGGGGTTTTTGCTCAGGGCAGCAGAGGGGTGTGAGGGGAGCCCCGGCTGTACAGACAGCCACACGTCACAGGGCTGTTCCTCTCTTCACAGAAGCAGCTGCTAACAGAGGCTCTGGGTGTTTAACTCTGGGGAAGAAAATTCAAGCCAGCGTTGAAGCTGACGGGCAAGAATTTATGAGAGTTATGAAAACGTTCCTCCGCCTCCACCTCGGCCGGGCCCCCCCGCCTGGCTGCCCGCAGCGGGGTGGGGAGCACCGGCAGCCCCGGCCCCTCACGGCGGGGAGAGGCGCTGCCAGCGGCGGGCGGGAAATCCCGCGCACAGCCCCTTGAGGGCAGCGAAAGGCACCGCCGGGCTGAGCGGCAGCGCCACAAGGCGGGAAGCAGGGCCGGGAAGACAAAGGGGCCCCGCCCCGCCGGGAAGCCCCGCCTTCGCCGCGGGGGCCCCTGGAATGGAGAGTCCCCGCCCCCCGCGCTGCGGGCCCCGCCCGAGACAGTGGACTCTCCGTCCCAGCAGCCCCCGCGCGGGCGCCCCGCCCTTCCCGCCCGCCGCGCCTCCTCCAGCGGCATGCTGGGAGTTGTAGTCCGTCGGCACCCTCGCCCTTCGTGAGGCGCGGCGCCGGAACTACGCCTCCCGGCAGGCAGCGCGGCGCGGCCTTTCCCCGCCCCCCGTCCCCCGCCGCGCGGTGTTGTTGCGCCCGGCCCAGCCCGGCCCTCCCCGTTCCTCTCCCGGCACTCCCGCCGCCGCCGCGGCCGAGCTCGGTGTCCCAGGGCAGCCCGGGGCGGCGGCGGCTCTGTGCGCCAGGGCCCGGCATGGCACCGCGCCGCCTTTCGCGCGGGGAGCGTGGGCCCTAGGTGTGGTGGGTACCCGGGTAGGTGTGGCGGCCCAGGGGGGCCCCTAGGGGCCGTGCGGGCGGGGATCCGCCACAGAGGGGCCCTGAGGGGGCCGTGCGGGGCGGGGGCCCTGCGGAGGGGGTTGAGG
>WKFP01013521.1:0-29995 GCA_011057875.1 Pterocles orientalis | reverse complement strand
GAGCCATGACGGGGGGCGCTGAGGGGGGCTCTGGGGAGCACGGGGTAGGGGGCCCTGGAGAGGCTTGGGCTGGGCCGGGGGTGCCCTGAGGGGTCGTGCTGGGTTGGGGCCCTTCTGATGGCGGGGTGGAGGGGAGCCCTGTGCAGAGGGTTGCTGAGGAGCACAGGGGCAGAGCCGGGGAGCAGTGGTGGGGAGTGCCCAGGGATGGGGTAGGGTTGCGGTTCCCTGGAGAGGAAGGGCTGCACTGGGGAGCTGAGCTTTGCAAGAGGGGGTACCCGTAGTGAGAGGATCACTGGGGAGCAGTAGCAGGAAAGGGATGTCTGAGAATAATGCTGTGGGCTGTGCTGGGGAAGGTTCCGGGAGTGGGGACGAGAGGATTGTGCTGGAGGGACAGCTGTAACACTGGGGAGCAGGCTGAGGTGATGGTGGGGAAAATGTTGCATGAAGCCTTGTCAGTGGATCTTGTTAAAGTGAAGTTCCTTGATACATCTAGAAAGCATGCCTGGAAAGAATTGAGAAATGCGGTTTGCAAGGAGGGGCTGGCGTGTTTAGAAAGGGCTAGCAGGTTTAAGGAGAGTTGCAAATCCAGGAGAAAAAAGATGGAGGTAACTCTTGGGGAATGAGCCAGGCTCTGAGAACCTCAAGTCAGAGCTTTTGTGTTCTCACTTGTTGCAGTTGACCAGTGGATGAGAAAGCATTGCTTTCCCACCGTGCTACAACATCCCAGCCCTCCCTGATTTTGCAGAAGCGGATGTTTGACCGTCCTGTAGGCATGGCTCACTTGAGAGAATTCGCCAGCCAGGTATGTGGCGATTAAAAATATGTTTTAAACTCTTGTATCAAAACCAAACATAACACCCCCAGAAAATCACTTTTTGCCACTCTTTATCTCTCTTGCACATGTCTCAGCTTACTCCTGTTAGCCAGTTGATTTGTGTCGTACTCCATGGTGGTGTTGGACTAAGTGTTATATTGCCAGCTGTATAGAAAGGGAATTCTTTGCCCAGTATGGTGCCTTCCTCTGGTGTTAAGTTGGCTCTTCTTGGGAGGCAGGAATCACTGGCTCTCTTGAGTACCTTTGGGAGGGGAAGTCTAGAACTGGGAACAGAAAAGCTGCGTGTGCAAACTGTGCCAGACACACCTTACTGAAGTGTTTGTAACAATAGTCTGAGAAAAATGGTGCTTGTAATCTTAATGCGAAAGAGTTAAGGATATTTGATACTGAACATTTAAGTGTTCTGAGAGCGATATCAACCTCGGTGGATGTGGTTAAATCCTGTTGTGATGACATTTTCATAAGAGGAATGTGGAAGGATGATGTCATGACTTGGGACTAAAAGCTAAACCACATTAATAGTATTGGTTTGAATCTTCTTTCTGCTGAATGTGGTTGTGGGGTGTCTTTGATTATTGGCAGATGTCAATACTGAATGTAGGTCTTGTTAAACTATGTTTTGTGAGAATTTTTGGCATTTTTTTTTCTGCTTCTAGGTGTAGAATTATAATACTAAAAGCTTTAGTGGTTTGAGATGATGCATTCTCCAAGCCTTCTCTGGTTTAAAATTGATTTGCAATGCATCTTAGTTTGCATGCTGTCTTTCACATAAACTGTTTCCCCAAAGTGTGTCTGGAATTAAATGCAAATACAGTGCCTGAGTGAGTCATAGGACAAGGAGAGGATTGAACGGATACTGTCTGGTTAGGGCCGAGAACCAAGTTACAGAGGAGGTTGCTCTGAAGGTTTTTTGTACACAACATTCACTAGTGAAGCTTATCGGAGTTCCAGTGGTCTCATCTCTAAATGTATTATGCGAATCTCAGATTCCTTCATCTTATGACTCTCTGTTTAGTCCATTCCTTGGGTCTCTTCAGGAATCCTTGATGGAACCTCATAACCTGTGTAACTGAGGCTTGTTGGAAGGGCAGTAGGAATTGGCCTGTTCCCCAGAGTTCAGGCAGTGCTGGGAGAGACTGCGAAAATTGAGAGACTAAGACTTGGACTGGGATGACTTGTCTTTGATTCTCGGTTCTGTTGCTGCTGTGCGGGGTTACCTTAGGCAAATCCCCAAGTTGCTTTACCTCTGTGCCTCCATTTCCCTGCCTCAGCTGGTTGGCTTTCTCTCTTTTCTTGGCTGTCCTTTGCTATGTACATACAGCACAGTGGGCCTCCAGTCTTTGTTGGGAGCTCTTATCTGCTAGGTGATATATTTGTGCTAGTGTTCAAAGCTCCAATCCGAGCTCTGTTTCTCGTTTTTTTGTTCCTTATGTGACCTTGAAGAAGCTGCTCAAGTTTTCTGCGTAAGTAATGCTTCACTTGCTTGAAGCAAAAGGATACTATCTGTGAAGCAAGTTGGGAGTCAGACAAATTTGTGTGTTTCAAGGCATTGAACATGAATGTCCTTCTTGTCTAGACTCCAGAAGTTCAAAACTGTCTTGGGTCTAGCATCTGAAGCGAGCTGTGCACAGATTTCATATAGATGGGGAAGCTTTCGAATGTTTCCAGATACAAAGCTGATTTCCCTGAAGAGAACATAGTGCTTGCTGCAGGTGTCTCTGTTGGTGGCCTAGGGGACAGTGTGTAGTATACAATGTGGGTAAATGCTGGATGGGAAGTTGGGGAGGAGAGGAGGCAATGAAGGAAAGAAGGTCAGTAGCTGAGGTTTATTAAAACCAACTTCCTCCTTCCACTGTGTTTGGCACAGGAAAATGATGTTTGTCTGGCTGGTTGGAAAGTGTTCTAGTCAGAAGTAACACTAAATGCTGCTGTAGTTCCATATAAACCTCTGAACGCTGCCAAACTCCCAGTCGGCTTCAGCTCTTAAGTATTGCGGTTGTGACAGTCTTTGTCTGTTAGAGTTCTCCCATATACAGCAGTGATTCTGATCCTCACCTGCCCCAGACCAAGGAACTCTCACTTCCAAAAGGATTTAAGCACCTCTCAATGTTTTATGCAGCAGATGCAGGTGTGACTCTTGCTCATGATGCTGAATAGGATTCTTTTGAGAGTGAGTTCCAGCCGGACACGGCCCAGAGAGAAGACTTTGAGCTGGTTCAAAGGGTACTTGCTTCTGTTCCCAGTATGCAGCTTATCTTTCCAGTATAGCTTTGAGATGAGGGCAGATATTTACTCTTCTCTAGTCTCCTCTCAGAGGCTTTGGATATCACGTCTCTGCAGCTGGAGGTGACAGAACTGCCAAACCCATTCCTTCCCCATGAAGCAGCTGGTGTTTCTGCCAGGCTTGTCTCATCACACACTGCATTTGATGATTCCTGATGTCTGCAGTGAGCCTCTCTTTTAAAATGTGGCCCCATCAGTCGTGATGGCAAACACCCCCACACCTGTCATGACAGAGCATTCTCCTTTCCTGTGCTGTGAGATTAGATCCCAGAGCGCAGGAGTGGAGCACATCACCAGTAGATTGTCCTCATCCCTCTCATACTTGTTCCCTCCCCTTCCTGCACATACAACCAAGATAGTGCTTTGTGTGCTCTCTCTCCAAAGCCTGTTCATGCCTGACTGAGCCACCTCTAGTGTCTGACAGCTCTCAATGGGGAGGAACAGCACGAGGCATTTTGCTGCAGAACTGCTGTGTAATTGACAGTCAGTCAAGCAAAAAGGTACGATGAGGTGACCATCCCTTAAAGGCTATACGCATTGGAAGAGAACAAGGAGCAGCAGTTGGTCAGCTAGCTCTTCTGACTCTGGCCTGGAGCTTGATTTTGCCGCCCTGGTGGGTTCTGTGAGTGGGGAAGAAAATGGAAAGATCCCAGGCTGGTGAGCAGTTGCAAAGTTGACAGGTGCTAGTGAGCTGCTTTGGGTTATCTGTGCTCATTTATGCAGGTATAAAGCATTTCATCTGGGTTCTGTTACTTTCTACTAATGACATTTTTCCAGTGTGTTTGTAGCAGTGCAGTTCCAGAACATGGATTTGCAGCCAGAGTGATTCTCTGACAACGAGACTGGCACCGAGATCAAATCATATTTAGAAAAGGGACAGATCGTGCTTGTTACACCCCTCATTGCAGTGGTCTGCAGGTGCAAATTTATTGGGGTAGGGGAGAGTCAGTCTCCACAAAATGTGTTCTCCTCCTCCCCTGTCCCACCCTGCTTGAGCTTTTCTTTTCTCCTGGAAAAATTACTTACATGGGAGGGGAGGAAGGTTTTCTTGCAGGGTTGCTTCCCTGCAGAATTCACGTGGATAGTGTTTCCTTTACCAGCTGAGCCAGGTGCTTCTAGGAGATGATCCTCTTTCTCTCCCTTCTCCCTGATGTGTGGAGTGGCTGATGTGGTGAGTGGCATTCTTCTGGTGTGGTAGGTGACTGTGCAAGGTGATGTCTGGGCCACCTTGCTGCCCCTTCCTGTAAGTTTGTCAAGAGGTGGAAACTGCTCCTGGCCTCTTGTGAGCCAGGACTATCCAGACTGTTCTCTCTGCGCTGCAGTCATCGTTCTCATGTTGTCTCCTGGCATTTCTCAAGCTCAAATCCTCTTCCTTTCCCCCGCCCCCTCTCTCCAGTCCCTGTTACAGCTCTCCAGTTCCTTTCATCTCTGCATATCCCCTCCAGTCTGTTTCTAGTGCTTTTGTTCAAAGTACAACCTGTTTGGGTGTTGCCATGGAGGCACAAGGATATTTGGTTATCCTTCTGTATCGGGGACTGCAATGCATGTGGAAATCCTGTTGAGTGAGCTGACGGTAAAGCTTTCTCCATATAGCTATGCACAGGGCACAGAAGGCAAACAACCTGTAGTGACTGGCTGGCTTAATTATTAAGCAGCGCTTAGGGCTGCTCAGTGATGGCCTGCTGGTAGAACCTGGTGTTTGATGGAAAAATGTAGCCCTCGTGTTCTCAGATAAAATCTCTGCCAGCTCAGGGCACTTGCAAGGGAGCGGTCCCTCTGTGTGACGTGTTGGAGGTGAGACCGAGAAGTTCTGGGTGTGGAAACCTCACTGTAATGGCTTGGCCACTTCCTGTAGGTCAGGCCATATTTTCCAGATTTTTTTTTTTCCTAAGCTAGACTTATTTTTTTAAAAAGGCAGAAAACTAATCACAAAAAGCCTTTTATTACCACGAAGCAGAGCAGGACCTCCTGTTCTGCAGCTGGGCAGAATGAAATAGCATCAGAAAATGATTCTGATTTCTTCCCTTTCTCGTCCATATTCATCTTAATAGAGTTAACTTTGAAGCTGCTGTCAAAGAGTCAGTATTTCTGTGATGATGATCTTGTTAGTAGCTTCCCAGTTGATGTTCTTATCTCATGCGGGGAATGCTATTTGCTTTTGCATCTGGGCGTGCCAGCCAGAGGACAGACTGTTCCAGAAAAGCAGGTCTGCAGATGGAGTGTCCATTCAGCGCTTCTGTCTCCTCTGGGATGGGCAGGTGCCTGGCCTCCTTGCTGCAGACCTTCCAGAAGACGTGATGCTCCTTCTGCAAACATCTGAAGAGAGCTGGGCTGGGTGCTGCCTGGAAATCAGGCTGCAGCAGAGAAGACAGCTAATGTGAGCTGGTATTTCTATTACTGGAGTGTTTCACCCTCCAAACAAGGAGGGAAGGGTGCAAATCTTTCAAATCATTCCAGTCTTTGAATGCAGGAACGCAGACTAGGGAAACATCCTTGTGAACCTCTATGGCCTCTTTCTTGTGCCCATTTTCTCATCCAGATCTTCAAATGAACACTAGTTCTCGTACACTTTGTTTGCCTTTTTATTCAGGTGTGAACAAGTGCTTGCTCATGGAGCTGCTTTGGCACCCCTCTGGTGCCGACAGTTGAGCAGTCCTGTCCCAAAGGAGCTGACGCTTTCTGTAGAGACACTCGCTGATGTTCTCCTTCTGGGCTTCTCTCCCCTGTGGTCTGCAGGGACGGAAAGGCTTCTTTGGTTCTTTACATCTTGAATATATTCTGTGTTAAGTTTCTCAGCACATGGAGACCTTTTAGGATCTGTGAGTTTCAGGTGACTTAAACAACACAGTAGATGCATAGGTAGGGCGATGAGCTGTATGGCTGGGTCTGCGTGGTGCTTTGCAGGTTGCCGTGGGTCGTTAAGGACCTTTCTCATCGCTGCTTTCTGGTTTAGCACTCTAGGGTGGATCCTGAGGAGCTGTTCACCAAGCTGGAGCGGATCGGCAAAGGATCGTTTGGTGAAGTGTATAAAGGGATTGACAACCGCACCAAGGAGGTGGTTGCTATCAAGATCATTGATCTGGAGGAGGCTGAGGATGAAATTGAGGACATTCAGCAGGAGATTACAGTGCTCAGCCAGTGTGATAGTCCCTACATCACCCGGTACTATGGCTCCTACTTGAAGGTAGGACCATGGCAGTTCTTGCCAGCAGTTTGGGAACGGGGTGGGCTGCTGTGTGGGTGCTGCAGCTGATGGTGGCATCTAACACTACAAGTTGTCCAGTCTGTGCCAGTGTGGCAGAGGGAACAGCAGCAGCTCTGCTCACTGCATTTGTGTGGCCTGGATAGGATGCTGGGCTTTAAAATACTTGCGGAGCACGTGGAAGTGAGGTGCCCAGTACAATGTGGTCCCAAGAGTAGGGCACTTCAAATAATTCATTGAAGAGGCTGACCTCTCCCTGCTCTGACCATTCTCAAAAGTAAGGTTGTGGAATACTTTTCCTAAATGCCACAGGTTTAAGGTAGTACCACTGAGGGCTTTATGCCTCTGGAAAGATGAGGAGTTTGAAACTGTACTTTGTGATCATCATCATCAGATCAGAAATGATGAAAAGAACAGGACCTGAGTGCCGATACTGTTTCCGTTGGCAACATTTAGGAATCCCCAGTGGCAGCTACTAGTAGTGATGACCAGAAGTGGCCTCTGCATGACGGCTGTGGAGGTGTGTGTAACACCAGGTCTGCAGCAAACAGGTCTTGAGCTCTTTGGGTCCTGATTATTCCTTACAGATTTTTCAGAGGCCATAATGCATTTTCCCAGCCTTCTACTGAAAACACCAAGCAAGCTGTGGTTTCATGGATCTGCCACTTATCTCTTACCAGAAGGTTGTGAACCTCACTCTGGAAATCTCTGAGGAGTACGAGAATGTCTTTGTGATCGTACTCTTCAAGCTGACAGTCCTGGTAATGAGATCTAAGGCCACAAAGCTCCCTTGTGATTGCCAAGAAGATGTGCTAGATCTGTTGGAGTGATGTTAAATGGCTCCAGCCTGAGAAGATGCTTATCTCTGTGGGCTGTGCAGTCTGGTGCCCGTAGGGCCACTGAAAAAACTGCAGATCAAGAGAAAGAAATGTACTGGGGGCACGCCCGCGGCTGTAATGCTGTGTCAGCTGGAAAGAGGCATCTGGGAGCTCCCTCCGGAAGGCTCTGAGAGCTGCAGTGTGCAGCATCTCTTGGGTTATGTACAGGACTACTCATGTGGCTTGCTGCCTCTGGGATGTTTCACTTTCCTACCTGCTCTTTTTACTGTCTTTGCTCTTGATTTGTGCTCTTGCTTGCAGGGCACTAAACTATGGATAATCATGGAGTACCTAGGAGGAGGTTCAGCCTTGGATTTGGTAAGTATGTGGTAAACTCTAGACCATGAGAAATGTTGGCTGGAGCCTTGGTTTGTGAAATGCCCGTAAGCCGGACACTCACTTGCCACGTACCATCTTTCTGGTAGCCCTGTGCCTGAAGGGTGGGCAGTGCAGGACAGATGTGCTGGTTATGCATATCCTAGGACAGAGGAAATGTTTGCATGGAGCTCAGCTGTCAAAGCTCTGTTCTCCAGCGTGCTTGGCTGCTTTACAGTGGGAGGAGACAGTTGTTTTTGAGCAGTGCAGGTCCATCCTTCACCTACTTGAAGTTCTGTACCTGTGAAGAGTTTGTGGTATTGCTCGGTGCTTGGATGGCATCAAGCTCATCAGGGACCTGGTCTGCAATTGGGGTTTACAAGTGTTTGATAATACAAATGACATCTAACCAGTTACCCCAAATTTTAAGGGAATACAGATGCAAAATAAACACATGGGCAAAGTTCTGCTGTGCTGTATTCTGTCACAGGATTTTATTTTTCTCCTTAGGACAGTAAAACCTGTTTTTCTAGACTAGTAAGTAAGGTCATGTTGTGAAAAATGCTGAGCCTGCACTGACTTGGAGGAAGGCTGTAGTGGGGGGGCTGTCAGCAGCAGCAGTCAGTGTCAGAACCTCAGTTATTGCACTGAGAAGGCAGGACCTGTTTAGAGAACTGGCTCAAAGGAGAAGAGCTTTGATAAAATACTTTGCAGCCAGAGGGTAGAAATTGTCTCCAGGCTGTTGCATTGGCTGAAATTCAGTTCTTGTGTCCTAGCAGAGAGACTTGAACAGGAGAAAATGTTAAGATGTTCTGTTCACCAATGTATTTCCAGGCCAAAGAGAGGGATGAGCATCCTGTTGTTTGTCTGGGAAGCCTTTGACAGGCTAAAAGAAAATCTCCCAAGGGTTGTACATTTAATGTTGCCAGGTGCAAAATCCAGGTGTGCACTAGGTGCTTCTTGCTGAATATGACCTGCTTGGCCAAGGTTTCTAAGTAAGAGAGGCTGGAAGAGGCTGGAAAATCCAAGGCGCTGGTCACCCTCCTTTAAGTCATCTTTCTGCCCTTTATCAGCTGAAGCCAGGACCCCTGGAGGAGACTTACATAGCTACTATCCTGAGAGAAATCCTAAAGGGCTTGGATTATCTACACTCTGAGAGGAAGATCCACAGGGACATCAAAGGTAAGAGTGGAGTGTTCAGCTCCCTTTCTTGTAAGGGATGTTACTAACGTAAGATTCAGAAATATTATACAGCAGTACTCTGAGAGGCTTCAAAGACTTTCTTAGCGCTGCTTTTCCTGTTGGGTTGCTTATTTCGGAATCTGATGCTTGTCATTTTATTGCAGCTCATGTTTTTCATGTCTTTAGGGTTTAGAGTAACATTAAGGGTCTTGTAGCTCTTCTCTGGCATTAGTAGCTTGGACCGGCAGGGGGCTAAATCAAAGGAGTCGATGAAGGGCACGCTCAAATATTAGCTGACTCTGTTATGTCTGGACATTCGCTGGACCCTAAGGTGTGCATATGCTGGTTATCATTGTCATAACTTACTGTGAAGGTGAGCTGTCCTCACGCAGGGTTCACAGCCCTAGAGAATCACGGCAGCTTGTGTCAGCTCATCCTGTTACTTATTTTGATAGTCACTGGCCTTACGTACCGTAGAGAGACCTGGCACCTGCCTCCCAAAGAGCAGTCTCACAGAGCATCAAAGGACAGCAGGAGGGCGGGAGAACAGCTCTGTAGGGACATGGCCAGTGTTGGATGCTCACTGCTCTGACCCTCTGCAGGAGGGGATGCGAACAAGCAGAGCAGAGCAACCTCTGTATATGTAGAAAAGATTCCGTTGCGTATCTGAGACTACACGTTTCTAGCGCAGCAGGACTGCTGGCTGCCAGCAGAGTGGGAAAATGCTGAAAGTTTGTGGGTAGGGTCTCCCTCGGAATGAAAAGTCCTACAAAAATCCACCTTGCCAAAACCTGAGCAATGCTGCTGCTTAAGCTGAGTGAGTGGGAAGTGGTACAAGACCAGCACTTGTGAGCTCTGTAGAAGGATCTGCTATTTAGCCTGTGCTCAATGCTGCTCTGAAAAAAATTCGAGACTATTTGAAGTATCTTGGGCTGTGTTGCCCTCTCTTCGTTGTGTGACCAGGAATCACATCTGGTTGATTGTGTGGCCCTTCACATCTACTCCCTGCTACTACCCTGGAAATATTCCCCTCCTGATCCAGCAAGTGTATGAACTGTTTCCTGTTACCCAGCAGAGGTTAGAGCATGAGACTGAGTCTGAGGCTGGAAATCCGAGCTGCGGGTTTCCACTGGGGCACAGGAGGATGCCACAGGGAGGTCCATTCTCAGTGTTCAGTTCTGTCTGGGCTGGAGATGATTCAGAAACCAGTGGACTTAATGTTCGTTTGTGTGAACAGCTGCCAACGTGCTACTTTCGGAACAAGGAGATGTGAAACTGGCTGACTTTGGGGTGGCTGGACAGTTGACAGACACACAAATCAAGAGAAACACGTTTGTCGGGACTCCATTCTGGATGGCACCGGAGGTCATCAAACAGTCTGCTTATGACTTCAAGGTGAGCTGGGAGCAGGAGGAGCATTGCTACTTGGTGCTGCTGTAGATGAGAGGGTGCTAGGGTTAATACAGGGATTGGAAGTGCTGTTGGTTGCAAGAACGATCCCTTCCTGTTATGATTCAGGGCCTGTCGCAGAAGTTCGTGTATTAGATGTGAAATACCCTACCTGATTTTCTGTTGTCAGCCCTTCAACTGTGCTCAAGTTGCATCCTTCCGTGTTGCAGAATTGCTCCTTGCTGTTCTGTGCTGTCACTGTTCTTGCTTTTCTTTCAGGCAGATATCTGGTCCCTTGGCATTACAGCCATTGAACTAGCAAAGGGAGAGCCTCCGAATTCTGACTTGCATCCTATGAGGGTTCTTTTCCTGATCCCCAAAAATAACCCTCCAACACTTGAGGGTCACCACAGCAAGCCCTTCAAGGAGTTTGTGGAAGCTTGCCTCAATAAGGATCCTCGATTTGTGAGTATCGCTGTCCACCTGTGAATTGGGGTAGAGTATTGCAGAGGCCAAAGATTCATTTAGCAGGAAGACCTTTTGGTGCAAGGCTCCTGGAGAGAAAGAAGTCCTGAGCTTGCAGAATGGCCAGGCAAGCCTGGCAAGGATTGAAGTCAGTGCACTTGCATGTCCAGTGTACAGAGATGGTTAGATCTAGCATGCTTTCCTTATTTGCTCCAGAGGCCAACAGCTAAAGAGTTGCTAAAGCACAAGTTCATCACACGCTACACCAAGAAAACCTCATTCCTAATGGAGCTGATAGATCGATTCAAGCGCTGGAAGTCGGAGGGCCACGGAGAGGATTCCAGTTCTGGTGATTCTGATATGTACGTACGCGTTCTGCACGGAGGGGTGCCCCTGCTATACCCTGTGTGCCCTGGGGTACCCTACCACAAGCAGCTCGGGTCCTTTTCCCTGCCTGGGTTGGAGATCTTACAGTAGCTCAGGGTGACCTGTGAGCATCTGGTTGTGGGAGTGGGTGACTGCTGCCTGAAGAAACGGTCCTGTTCGGTGGGACCTCGTACTCTATTCTAGTCTTAACTTGTGCAGCCTCTTTGCTGAGTGTAAGGAATCGGAAGTACTAACAAGAAACTTCTAGTCTGTGTAACTAGTCAAACAAGGCTCTTGATGCCTGTATTTTTTGCGTGTTCAGTTAAATGCGTCGCCTTTCAAAGAGCTGCAGGCTATAGTGACTGTGGCAACAGCTGTGCATGTGTGCTTGTGTATTCACGGGTAGAGCTTTGCTGCTGGTGTGGAGGATAACGAGGCAACAAGCCTGGGGTGAGGAAAGGGCAGTTTCTTGGTGTCGCAGAGCTTTTCTTCACCTGCAGTGGGAGCGACTCAAGTGACCAGTGACTCTGGGAGATTGGCTTGCCCCTCAAATTGTGAGCTTGGATTGTCTTGAAATTCTCCTAAGTTTAACTAGCACTTACAACTGTCTTTAAGCTGGCTAGAGCAGAAGGGTCGTTGTGGTGATATGGAAACATAACGCAGTACTGGGCTCAGATCTCTGTGGTAGTGTAGACACTGAAGCAGTTTCTCTTTAGGATTTTTTCTGGGATAGGGAAAGGCCTGTGGTGATACGACAGTCAGGTGGGGGTGAGCTTGTGACTATAGGTGATGGGTAAAACACCCGGCGTACGGAGCTGAGGCTTTGTCTTGACCTTTCCTTTTTCATTTGCAGCGATGGAGACCCAGAAGATGGAGACCAGGGTCCAATCTGGACATTCCCACCAACTATTCGCCCCAACTCCTTGAGCAAGCTGCACAAAGGAATGGCTCTTCATGGCTCCCAGAAGGTCTGTTTGCCATCAGTTCCTTCCGAAGTGGACTGAACTACCACAAGCTTTTGAGGGACTCGGGGAAGCTACCAGTCTCTCAGGCTCTGTCTAAAACATACGTTAGTCTGGTATCAAGGGCTAGTGCCCCGGAGTTGCCTCTGGCACATCATCAGGGCACTGCAGTCTGTGGCTTTCCTGAGACCTGGTGAGGGGGTTGCCAGCGAGGTGCTGTGAATTTGCCCAAGGCTTGGCAGTTTGTGTGCCCGGGAGCCTTTGCCTGTGCTTGTAACTTCTCTTCCTCTTTCTTTCTAGCCTACGGAGCCCATCAAGAGGCAACCACGGTCACAGTGTCTCTCCACGCTTGTTCACCCAGTTTTTGGGGAGGTGAGTAGAACCTTCTGGTGGCTGTGGCAGTTGGAGATAAAGAGATACTTGACATGTTCGTGCAGCATAATCACTGACATCTGGTTCTCAGTCTGTTCTGTTTAGGAGCCGTCTGGGGGAGGGTGTGCTTAGAGCTCTGAGTTCTCCAAACCAACAAGGGCATCTTCATGCTTCTCCTTACCAACCTTGTTCCGCCAGTTTCAGGCAGGAGGTGGCTTCTTGGCCTTCCATTTCTGCCAGTTTGACTCCCTTGCCTCACAAAGGATCTGCCTTTTCTTTGGTTAGGCTACTCTGCTAATCCCAGTCAGCGAAATCAGGTGCAGGAAAGGTTCTGGGCAGTCTCTGGAATAACCTGGCTTCCACATGGAGCAGCAGGGGATTGGGAAAAAAAAACTCTTCTCCAAGTCTCTAAGTAGGAAATCTGCTTCACTGCTGGTTGCATGCGTTGTTCTTTTCCGTTCTAGTTTCCTACCAACAGCAGACTTTCTCTTTCACACCATTGGTGCCTCTGATAGGTTTGATCACCTCTTTCCATAAAAGGGCTGAAGCTGGGCTTTTTGAATTGAAATCTTACGGAGATGCTGTTCATCATTTTTTAAATGCCTTCCCTGCGTGTGCATTATTGGATGTTAATATTGAAAAGGTCCCATGGTGGGTCATTAACACAAACGTGGACAACTGCAAATCGGGAGAGCTGTCTGCCCTTCCTGGGGCAGGGAGGAAAGGTAAGGTCTTTGGGCCTGGGGGCCAAGCAGTGAACCCGTAAGGCTTTGTGCAGCACAGCTCCAACCCCCTGCTAGCCTCCAGAAAGCTCTTCTGCAGTGGAAGCCTGACAGGATAACACAGACTGCTTACATCCCCGGCTGCTGGGCAAACTGAAGGTCAGTGGTTTGGCATCGGAGGCTGATGATAAATGGGCAACTTGCAGGACAGACCCTGCGTCTCATTTTGCTCTGAGGCAGGCAGTCTTAGATCAGGTCGATGTCAAATCCGATCCTTAGCTTTAGCATCACAGCTATTTTTGGCCTAAGAAATGTGTATCCTTGATGAGTGAGTTGCCCTCCGTGCCCCCCGCCACTTCTGAATGAGCAGAGGCATGTGTGCGTTGCTCCCACCGCTGAGGCTTTGTGTTAGCGCGTGGTTACCCCGCTGAAGGGGCAGCAGCTCTTTTTGGCTCGGAACTGCCCGTTCCCAGCAGGGCGCTTGGAGCACAGGGACGGCCGCAGCTGAGGATCAGCATTCACATTGTCCTGCTTTCTGGACCATGGAGAGAAGGTGAACTCCAACAACAGGACAGGCTGATCCTAGAATTGCAGGCAGAGAACTGTGAGGCTTATGTAAAGCCCTTTAATCAGCGTAGCCTAATGGGAGCTTAATTGAACTGGACAGTGGCTAGCTGGCAGACATTGCTTGTTCAACAAAGCGTTTTGATTTTTGTTCATCTCATTGCATAATGATCCGCGCTAGGGAAGGGGCTGCCGCATGAGCTGCTTGTGTGAAGGAGGTGGGGAAACGCTGCAGAGGATGGGAATGTGGGTTTTCCAACAAGATTCCTTCAGGCTCAGCATCAGGGACCCATCAGGAGTTCCTTCATGACAGAGGTTTGGCTATTTCAAATTAACAACTGGAACCACGTGCAAGTAGACTCATGGCTGGTGAGGCCCGGTGGGTGTGTGCTAACCGTGACAGAGGCAAGCAGAGGCTTTTCATCGAGGTCAGGTGCTGCACGTGGAGGTCTTGGTGTGCGGGCTTCATTCCGCTGGCTCCCTGGGGAAAGCTCTCTCCGGGGGAGAGACAGACCAAGTGATCCGGGACCTGCAGCATGGCAGTAGTCTCTTGGCCCCCCACTCACTAGGAGCAACTCAGACTTTTTGTGGTTATTAAAAGCGGTGGTGACTGACTCCTGGTGTTGGGATATTTTCTGCCCTACCTGTCCACAAGCCTTTGTGCGCATCTGGGTGCTAAGCTGTTGTTAGCAGCCAAGGGGACGGTACCTGTTCAGGTACAGCTGGAGTTCTTTGTTCTGTTACTACTTACGGGTTTTCACAGCTGTCGAGCGATTTCTAACAGGATTTAGTGTGTTTAAGAGTACATCAAGGCCTGCTTGTTAAGGACTTCAGTTGCTATTAGTACCTGGAAGAAAGTCTGAACTCTGGCCATCAGACTTCCATCTTCCTGGCCTACACAAAAAGCGCTGCTTTATTTTTTTAAGAAGAATGTGGGTGACCTCCTGCACCCTTGTGGAGTCGTATTAAAAGGGAAAGGGAATTAAATGTCTGTAATGCACTGCCCGACCCGTGCTTTCTGCAACGAGCTGAGGAACTAACGCACTGTTTCTGGGTTGCAGCTTAAAGACAAGCACAAGCAGACTGGAGGCAACGTGGGAGCTATGGAGGAGCTGGAGAATGCCTTTAGCTTGGCTGAGGAGTCCTGCCCAGGCATCTCTGACAAACTGATAGCGTACATGGTGGAGCGGGTACAAAGGTGGGTGTCCTCTCGAGTGTGAGCTGGGGTGGAGCTGGCAGGGACCTGACCCACTGTCCCACTCCGTACCTGTGTTAAAGGTTGGTACTGAGCAGTCAAGACACCCGAAAAATGAATACTGATGATAGCTGACCTAGTAGTCCCTACGTCAGTGCTTTTAACAGCTTTTCATTTAATGGAAGCAGTTCTTCCTGCCTCAGACTCTCACACTGAACAGGTTTTTGTAGTGTAGATGAATGTTGCAGAGCCCAGAAGGATGCTGCCACTCACCTTCATCTTGCCCCTATGTGTATGTGCTGTCCTGCTGGTCCTGTCGCCCAGCTAGCGAGGACTATGCCAAGCGTCAGTGAATACCTGTTCCACTGCAGGGAACGTGCTTCACAGCACTGTGTGCAGCCAGCCCCTCCGCTTGCCCAGCTTCAGGCAGCGGGAAGCTGTTTCTCCTGAAGGGAATTACTTACTAAACCGGGGAAGGAGGACAGAATTACGTTCTTTGCTGCTCAGCAGGGGCTGCGTCAAGCTTGCCTCCGCTGCTGGCACCGAGGTCAGTCACATTCACGTAGTGCAGGCAGCAATGTCAGATCCTGATCACAGGTTTATCGGGCTTTATTGAGCTTTAATTTGGATTTTCTCCCTTTCACAGCAGGCTGTTCTGAATCTCACCTTTTCTTCGCTAGCTGAGAAACTGGACATTTGGCCCCTCACTGGTCAGAAGGCTGGAAGTGAAGGATTTTACTGTACGTGTGACCAAAGGAGCCATTCTGTGCTCTGGTTGCTAATGTAAATACAACTCAAGATTTCCAGTCTTTACACCCTTGAACTTGGGCTTTCTAAGCACTTATTTCCGATGGGTTTAAGCTGGTGTAGTTCGTGCCTTGTAGCTCTAGCATCCGTTGGATGCTGTCAAGCAAAGGATCTTAGATATTAAGGATCAAAACCACTGGCCTGCCTTGAGGCTTTCTGGTACTAAGTCATTCAAGCTCTCAAGCAAATACCTTGTGGGTCTGGTGAGATCCCTCATCCAATACTCACGTAAAGCTGGACAGAGAGTAACTCTGGTCTCTCCTGGCTGAGCCACAGAGCTCACAGAAAGCATCCTCGTGATGCCTGCAAAAACTTCAGCCTCTAGCTGAGCAGGAGGTGCTCACAGAGGTGCGTTGTGTGGCTCTGCAGGGCAGCAGTTTCAGTGTCATTCACTTCTATCAGCCTTGAAACGGCCCTATGGGAGGGTGCGCAAGTGCAAGAGACTGGGTTTTTGGGGGGTTTGCAAAACCTCGGAGACCCCAGTTGGTTTCTTACTGTAAAGCACTAGTGCTCAAAATTCCTTATTAGCCTAAAATTGAATCTTAAAAGCGGTGCCTTGGTTTTTTTCTTAAATTGCTGGTTTTCTTCTTTCGAGACTTCCTTATCTGGAAAACTGGCAGTGGCAAGGGGAGGGGGGACAAACCCATCCAGACTGACTTCTTCCTCCCCAGGCGCAGGGCGTGTGGGCCATCTTCCACCCCAGGCCTTGACACGGACAGGAGTGACCAGTTCCACCCGTTAATTCTTTCTTGCAGGTTTTCACACAGTCGGAACCACCTGACCTCTGCCCGCTGACACCTACACTCCCTGCTGCTCTTTTGAGGAGGGAAGGATTTTTTTCCAGCTTCATAAGAACTCCATCTCTAATCCAGACCACCATCTGCTGTTGGATGTAACGTGGTGTTACGGACTCCAGGGCATTTCAGAGCCTTCACATCATACGTGTTTCCATGATAACCCGTGGCAGGGTTTGCAATGCAAGTACAATTTAGACCTTTTGCAGAACCCAGGATGGGTGGTCTAATTGTTTTTACAATTTAATCAATGCAGTTTTTAATTGTTTCCCTATGGATGTATCCATTTTGGCTTGGTTTGATTCACAGCTTGTTATTGGTAAATGCCTGGCTGCTGGAAAAGAGGGAGATTCTCCTCCACTGAGATATGTTTCAAAGGCTGATGGGTTTGGCCTCCTGCCCTTCCTAAAGAAGTGTTTGTGAGCAGTCATGTGTGAGTGCAGGTATGTCTGGAAGCTCTCCGTGCATTACAGCCTCTGGGAAAGTCAGAGCAGCTCTTCAGTTGTTCTGAAGGATTGCTTCGATGCCTTCACGCACTAGTAATGAAAAGCTTTCAAGCAGAGCAGCAGCTGAGCTCATATGCTGCTGCTCTGTCCCAGTGTGTTGTTTCGCAGGAGGAGGGGTTTGCTGACTGAACTTTTTTTGGCTCTGGGACATCATTTTGGATTAGGCCTTGGTTCATCTAACTCAGGCAACAGCAGAACTTGCCTTGGGTCTCCAGGGACTGGAAGGCAAAGCCGTTACATTTGGTGTGGGACCTGGTGGAGTTCCTTTCCTTGCTGCTTTCTCCAGCTGAAGCAACGAGAGACACAGGTGTGGCAGTCCTCACCTCTAACCTGAGTAGACACTTACTGTGTGTGCCCTGATGTTACAGAAGGAGTAAAACAGGGGGCAGGGGGAACACGACAGCCAGAGGCGCTGACAGGGCTTCAGCTCAAAAGGTAGATGGACGCTGTGTAGCAGTTCTTGAGGCAAGAAACCTGTCCTCTCCAGGAAGGTATAAACTGGATGGCCAGCAGCAATGGTGTCCCTGGGATGAGGGTGGGGGTTCACAAAAGCTGGTCCGGGCCTCCATCCCCTTCTTCTCAACTTTCCCTTTCTGGCTCTTCTTTCAGTCTGGGATCTAAATTTGCTGAAGCCAGGGCTCTTGTCCCGTTGCCCAGCTGTGGTGGTGTTTGCTAGCAGAGAAATGAAAGCAGCTGCTGCGATACGGGCTGTTTGATATATTCCAGTGGAGCCATCCCCAACTAGCTTTGCTTTCTGTATAACACTAGTTTGTAAAGCAAACCTTTAATTCAGGTAAATGCACAGCTCTTAAATCTATACTTTAAAGGTCTAAAAAAATAGACTTAGGAAAATAACACAATAGCTGGTTGCTTGGCGATCTGCTCTCTAATCATAAAGATATTCCCATTAAGTCAGCAAGACCTTAGCTCTGGAGATCTTTTCTGTCTGGGTGTTTGTGCACGAGGGACGTGGCTCACCCCAAAGCCACTAAGAACACAAGCTGTAGCTGTTCAGCATTTTTTAAAAAAGGCCACTCCGTTAGTAGCAAGGCTCGGGTGTTTGGTACTTTGATTCAGACGTGCAGAGGGTAAGCGCTGGGCTACAAGTAGCTCCAAAGGACCACACGTTCCCTGGTCGCGGTGTGCGCTTCAGCTGTGACCGTCCTTTACTCTTCCTCTCCGATGGGTAAAGACAGGCTCAGCAAACACCACGAACTTGGCCAGTAGAGGTGCTGCTGTTGGATCTTGCTGGAGATCTGCTGCGGAGCAGTGTCTCCCTGGGGCGAGAGCTGTCTCGGAGCCTGCATTTATGAAGAACAGAACAAACAAACCCTTTTTTTTTCCCCTTGGGAGAAGGAGTTAGTGTACAGACAGGAAATGTACTGAGGTGGAAGGCAGAGGCTGCAGTCCAGCAGAAAGGCGGCTGAAGGACTCCTGCTGCTTTTAAAGTTCCTGTTCATGATGGTAGCAAATCGTGTCAATAAGGTACCTTGTATTATTACTCACATGCACTGCAGTGTAATGAGTAAACTTTTTAAAGAAAACAATCCCCACAAACGTCGTCCAGTATTCAAAGCAACAATGGTTTTAGTTTTTAAAAACGTTGAAAGGGATCTGCCACTTTCAATAAAGTAACGAAACACAGAAGGGTGGTGTCTCTTTGTGTTATGAGGGAAAAAGTATTTCTTCAAGCTGCACTTTGGATTCTCCGGTCTGTCTTGGCTATTTTCTGCCTGGAGCCAAACGGAGACTGACAAACCCCCTTCCGCCTGTGCCTTTTGGGAATTTTGTCAAACACCACGTGCTTGCACTCACCTCTGCTCGCCAGGCTGCTGCCAGGACAGTGGCGACGGTGCGTCCCCAGAGCACGGGTTCAGCTCTCCCTTACCGCACACACCCTGCAAGCAGGAAACTGATTTCTGTTCTTTTCTAGTGCTCATGTTAAGGAAACGGCTCATTATTGAAGCAAAGACAAGAAACACTCCTGCAGAGTTCTGGTAAAGTAAAAATACCACACCTGATAATGCCACTCATCAGTCTGAAAGCTTGCCAAGGTGAGAGGAAAGCAGTTTTGCCAGGAAAAGTGAAGTTTCTGGCTTCTCTAGCCCGTGCTCCTGCATTTTAAATGCAGAGACAGTGGAGCTTGGTATTCTCCACCCAAGGAGGACTTTTGCTGCCAGCTCTTGTTTCTGGGCAGCTGGCAGCAGAGGCTCCTCTGGCAGGGATCACAGCGCAGCCGCTGTACATCGCACACGCAGCTTCGAGATGGGAAATACTGAGCTGCGGGTTAAGAACATGAGCAACTCAAGGATCATCCCTCAACTGGCCAGAAATCTTCAGGAAGGGCTCTTGCTCGCTGCATCTCTCCTGCAACAGGAGTTAACAGCGCTGTTCTGCTGCACAGAGGTGACGAGCATAGGCAGAAGGGAGGTGTTCAGGCGGTGCGGATCAGCTGTGTCAGTACTTACCAGTCAGGTCCCGACACCTCCAGGGCGTGTCCTTCCACTGTGTTTCATCATTTTTCTAAACATCACAAGTTGTTTCCTTGTGGTAAAGGCTAAGGCAACGCTCTCTGTGATATGAGGTGGACAAACAAGTGGGGTGGGAAGAGACTCTGCTGGAGCCTGCAACGGCTGGGCGCTGCTGGCTGCGGGTGGTGCATCACCTCCTGTAACGCCACGTACGTGTCAGTCTGATCCTCAGCGCGTGGGGCAAGGGAGATTGGACGGGGGTAATGCAGACAAAGCCTACTGACCTTGAGGAAGCTCTCTCTGGCAGCTAGTTCCAGTTAAAAGCACCAGGGCCAAACAGCAGGACCTGGCACCTGAGGCAGCAAACACTGCACCACCCACTGTTGTGCTGTGCTCACAGAAAAGCGATTCTCCTGCTCTTCTATCCCCGTCTCTTCTGGCAGTGGCCGGATCTGGCTTTCATAACCCACATGCCAGAGCTCGTGTGCTGCCCTTCAGCAAACGCACCTCGCTGCTGCTGCACGGTGCCCAGCCTGTGCCGCAGAGGACACGTGCTTCCCATGCACGACTTTGCATTTATCCGTGTTGGATTTCAGGCAGTGGTAGCCAGGCCCTTCCTGCCCCAGAGCTGCTCCCCCAGCCCCATGGCACTGGAAGGCTCTGTCCCCTCCTCCATGTCATTCTGACTCGCCATCTCCCGGCTGCGGATGGAGCACAGCTGACGCTGGGTGAGCTGAGAACCGCAGGCTTGGAAAACTACCGAGTAACTTGAATGCTCTGAACAAAAATATGTCAAATCCTGGCCCTAGAAAGCCCTGCTACAGGAGGTGAGAGCAACTGAAGGCTGGGGTTCAGTGCTGAGGCCCCCAGCTGCTGGCAGAGACCCTGCTCCTCCTCCTCTGCAACTTGCTCCTGCAGAGCTTCCCCACAGGAGACCAGCAACGGGCAGTAATGGCACCGGAGAGTTCGGAGAGAGGAAAGCAGCTCTGCTCAGCGACTCCAGCGTGTGACCGTGGCCAGGCACAGTCCATGTTCACCCAGGAAAACCACTGAATGCAAAGACCCGTTAATCACCAGTGTGGAACCTCTTCTCCCAGCCCCAGGAAAAGCAACACTCCTGTGCAGACGCTGTCCATCTTCCCACGAGCGTGGCCGTGGATGGGGATGGCGGGCTCAGGAATAAGAGGCTGAGATGGTTTTATACCAAGATGTTATTTACTTTGAACAGTTATATCAGCTGCATTATCACGTATCTAGTCAATCCACATGTGTACACCTACAACAGTTAATTAAAAAAAAACACTAATAAATTAAGTACATGTAACTTCCATGGGACAATGGTCATTGTGACAGTGGTAGTGAAGGCTGGATCTGCAGTCACTCCTCCCCTCTATGATGCAAATGCCAAGCGAACAATCTGGTGAATCCCTCTGGAACCCCCCCCTCCCTGCAGTTCTCATCCCCCGCGTGTTCTACCCATAACCTGAAACAGCTTTGGAGAGCGCACCTACTGGCCTCCGTACTTCCCCTCTGCACAGGGATCTCCACCCTCCTCCATGCTCACAACATGCAACACTTTCCTTTTCCTTTCACTGCACTTCATTATTCCTTCTTCTAGTACACAAATACTTCTCTATCTGATATAAAAGCAGAGTCCTCAGAGCCCACCAAAGCCACGTGCAACAGCATTCTGCGGCACTCAGCTTACTTCAGTCCTTCCATGGAGGCAACCAAAGGTGACAGCTTTACAAAAAAATGGAACAAACTGCAAACATTTCAGATTTAACACCGAGATTTAATAGAGTCCACAGACACTAATGCTCCATCTGGAATCCAGTGAGTTTTACACCTTTTACGGGAAACAGAAGATGGGTCCCATCCCAAATGTAAAAGTAAGAACAGGGATTTTCAGAAGTCTTTGAGTGACACAAGCACAAGCAATAGTTACTTTCAGAGAAGCTTGTTCTCCTGTATTCCTTAAATGACTTGAAAACATCACCTGCATCACGGTAGAGAGTGTGTTTGCCATCCCATGCTTTAAGGAATGCCTACTGCAGGACACAGAGACCCTGGAGCTGTGATACAGAATAGCCACTGACCCTCGCAGCATGCGCCATAGCAGAATTCAGAGGAAAAACCACGCACCCTACCTGTACCAACCCACCGCGTACCGAAACCTCAACAGCTCTGCAGAGGTTCTGTCCTCCGGCTTCCCCTGGAAAATTGCTGCCACAGCAGTTTCCAAAGAGCAGAGCTGTTCCGTGAAAGTTGCAGTTTCTGTTCAAAATGAGCTGGGTTTAAGCTAGCGCGTCTGCGAATCCCCCGTTAGTCTGAGACGACCGCGCCAGCAGGTTGACGTGAACAGCAGCAAGACAGCGGTTGTGCAGCCAGCCATGCCGAGCACCAAGGCAAGGGAACTTCTGGGAACCAGCAAGCCCTGGGCCAGCAGCTGGGGGCAAACTGCACCACTGACAGCTGCTACTTTTCTCCCGTATAAGCTGACCATCCAGTCAAAATGTAAAAACAAGGTGGCATTTGCCTTCAGGGCAGGCAAAGGGTGTTACTGTGCAGGTACCACTGGAACAATAAACCTTCCACCATGTGTGCACACCACAGCTTGGCATTTATTAGGTTCTCTCTAAGTAGGTTCAACTGGAACAGACTTGTCCCTCTTCCATACCATTAGGAATGGATGTGATGCCCGTCTGCAACTCCCTCGCTCCCACTTTATATTCCAGGTGGAAATGAGCCTCCTGGTTCTTTGCTTTCTCAACTCCAGACACTCCTGTTTCCACCTGCCTCTTCTGTTGATGGTCACAGCAGAGATCCAGCTCTGCCCCACGTCAGTCTGTGTGACTGTCCTTCTCATCCTTCGGAAGCAGCAGGCTGGACCTGGCTGGAGAGCTGGTGGCTCTCTTGATCACCTCCATCCACCTGGCAAGAAAGGACACAAGAAACGCTTGACCCCTCGCTCACAGACGTGTAATCTTCTCCTTCGGTTATGAGCTGCACACCTCACAAAACATCCGTTTTCTACGTTTCTTTTACAATTATTTTAGGAAACTAACTCTTCTAGAGAATAGCTTGAGAAGTGGCAGACACCATGGTTGCCTGTCCAAGTAACAGCTCTACAGTGCTTTGAGCTGCAGGGAGCTCTTCGGAGAGCACGCTGTATTCTCTTGGACCATCCAGTGGGAATCAGATGTTTTTGCTTTGAAATCGCTACACGAGAGCAGTGGACTGAAGAGCCCAGCTCCGTGTCGAGGGCAGCTGGTCTGTACACTGCCCCAAGAGTGTGACACTCTCCTGAGGAAGGGGGAAAGGATGGGACACCTTAATAAAACCTCACTTCAGAACAACCAGAATGCAACGCAAGGGCTTTCAGCTGCTAACGGAATAGCAAAGTTTTGAATGTGATGCATTTTAAACTTGATTTACTTTGGGCAGTGTGGGGAAGCCCCTAACAGCACCACTAAACACAATGATAGAGAAAGCAGGAAGGTGGAAAGCAGCACTGCATGTGTTGCTCTTGGTGCTGTGTTATAACTCCTGTCTCCAGAGATGGAGAGGGAAAAGCAGCATTCTTACACAGCTCTCATTAACCTAGAAATCTGCCTCTGAGGACCAAGCGGGGCTGAGCATCTTGCAGCCCTGCCACCCGCGTTGCTCCCCAGCTCCAAGGAAGCCCCAGACTCTGGAGACAAAGCGGAGCCCAGAGCTACAAGGGCAACCACCAGCTCTCCCTGGCAAGGAGGAGGGTTCTGGCAGAGAAGGGATCTCCAAACATCATTGGAAGGGAACTTTATTACTGAGAATATGCTGTAAGGTCACTTGGACTAGGAGGTAGGAGAAAAGGTGTGGCTCTGCATGATCAGCCAGTGAGTTAACAGCATGTTATAGACCAAGACAGACAAAGAGAACAGAAAATTACCTCTCAAAGGTGTATTTGCTCTCAGCCCTGAAGAAATACACGTGGGACTTGAACTGCAGCTTGAAGACATAATCCTTCTGAATGCCATCCGCCTCTCCAGGATTGCTGACTGCATAGCCGAGCAGCGGGAGACTGGCCAAGGGATAATCGTCCTGGAACAGCCCAAGAGCCCAGCCCTTAGTGCCAGGCGTCCCCTGCCTGCCATTCACCCCAGTGCACGCTCGCTTTTGTACTCTACAGGTAATTTTTTGTTTAGGAGAGAATGGGAGGAGGAGCAGCCTTCATTTTTTGCAAAGCTTCCGACAGCTTCTAATGAATCACTGAACAGTTTGGGTTGGAAGAGACCCAGCGACACCTTCCTCCCACTCCTTTCACTGTTTTTATAGATTATTTCCTTCTATTCCCCACCTGTCGCTGTCTCCTGGGCTCCCTCCTTCCCCCTCCGCATTGTCTCTCACGAGCTCCAAGCACAGATCTGACACACAAGTTAAAATATCCCAAAAGAAACGTGCCCTCGAGGCAAGAAGCCTGAATAAAATAAACACGGTTTATTGGACTGATAAGCTGAAAAAGCGCAGGTTGCACTGCAGCACAGGTTGTTACTGTACCAAGCAGGCGCTGAAGGCAGCGTGGGCAGGACAATCCCCACTGCCTGCTGAACCGTGCTGCAGGGCAGCAGCGAGGGCCGGACAGAGGCTGCGATTCCCTCGCCTCCGTTCATCGCTGCCTGACGAGGTGTCTTCCCCCTCACCCACAGAAGTTTAGTACCACTGGCAGAATTGGAAATCCTGATCAAATTCTGCAAGAAGGACCTTTCCGAGTCCGGCTTCCTTACGAAACTACCTCCTCTTCCGCTCGTTACTCTCCTTCACGCAGCTGCACCTGGAGCAGAAAGCCAAAGCCCTCGAGGTTACCCCCGACACCCTCCGCACAGCTCTGTTTGCTCACCTGGTGTGTTTTGTAGAAGAACAAGCAAAAGTTGGTGAAGACGACCCACAGTTTCTGCCAGCCGTTGCTGTTCTTGAATTTCCTCAGCAAGTATCCAGAGAGCTGGTTCTAGCACAGAAGAAAACGACCGTGAACCCCCAGGTTGCTGTCCTTCAGAAAAAGCCACCGGCTGCGGCAGGCAGAAAGCTCCAGGACTGCCGCAACCGCTCCTGCGCTGGCTCCCATGTTGTAAACAGCCTCCCAGAAAGGTCACTAATTCACAACTATCTTCTTAGGAACAAATGAGTGATTTCTCTCCACTAACAGCAAGCTCCCTGCACATTTAAGCGCTTGCTGTATCCTGGCTGTATCCTGGCGTTCCCCCAGTCACCACTCTACGGTCAGGGGCATGGGGACAGCCACGAGGGCAGCCACCCCTTCAGCTACTCTTTTCTTATGTACAGAAAAACCACATAGAACACGCTGCATGAGAAGGAAAATAAAGCAGGAGAGGAAACAGAGGGCTGCGGACAAGGTCCACGCGGCAGCTACGCGAAGCCAAGCCTGGTGCGGCAAGCAGGCTGCGGGGAGGTTCAGGGCCTGGGGGTCAGCCCGTGCCTGTGCGCCGGGATAAGGAAACCCACGGCGCGGAACGGCAGCAAAGGGATTTTGTAACTAGAGGAGACGAGAGGGTACGCAGCAGATTTCCATAGAGGGTACTCTGGGAAGCATAACCAGGAGGAAATCCTGGATCGCCAAGGTGACGTTACAGCTCTGCCGCTGGATGGGGCATCCTCACGCCAGCACGGGTGGGCTCACGGAGCGATCAGGGAGTGAGCAGCAGTATGTTTTCCTTGGCATCCCATGGCTCCTCCCCACCAGCGCAGAACTTGCGAAGGGTTTTTACCTGGATCATGCACAGGTAATCAGACAGGGATAGGCTCTGGTTCCGGTACCAACAAACATGGGTGATTGTGTTGGGCCGTTGGGCCTGGCCCAGCAAATAGCGAGGAGGAAGCTCTGGAGAAACAGCAAGAGAGCAGAAAACTGAGCAGAGAAAAGGGGGAGAGAAAGAGAAAAACAGAACATTAGGATAAGAGAAGTGATGCAAAGAAAGGCGTCTGTTAAAGGAAAATGGATTGTGGAAAAAAATGATGGTATTAGAACACAGAACAGATGAAAGTGAGAGGGAGCTGTGAGAATTCACACGTTCAAACCCAGAGCCTGCAGCAGGGTGGTCTCGTTATCCAGGTACAGAGCAGCAAGATGGTGCCTTTCACAAGGGCATCGTCAGGGAGAGGAAGGCTCATCCCCTCCGCTAGCAACCACTTTCCTTGGCAGCTAGAGTGCCCAACTTGTGGCCCTAAGCCAAGGTAACATCTATGGGGCTTCCTTTGCTGAGCTGATCTCTACATCACAAAACTCAGGAGCCTCAGTGCCCAAGTTTTAGCCCCTGCCATTAGACAAAAAGTGTCTTAACAGCAGGGCAGGGAAGGCAGGAAGGACAGATACGTGAATGTGGCACCCTCCCCTGTTTGTCTAGTTAGTGACCTCCTCCTTCTCTTCATAGCATTTAGGGTCCTTCCCACTTCTGGAAGTCTTCCAAGCATGCCAGCCTCCAGGAAGGTGTTCTGCCCAACTGACCTGGCCAAACTGTCACCTCAAGTGACACCGCAGTGCCAGCAGCACTCTGCATAAGGAGCGCTGAACAGACATCTGTCTGGACATCTGTGGGATTCGGCACCAAAATGTGCCACCAGCGCAGCATCGAGCCATGCTGAGGGGTAGGACCCAAGGTAACACAGAATAAATCTGTTCAGCAGAACACGACACTGGCGGAAAAACTGCTCACGCCCACCAGCGAGGGAAGGGCAGAGACATCGTATTCCCCCTGAATCTAAAGCACTCTCTTAATTGTAGGCGCAGTCCAGCAGCTAACCAGACCTCAGTCCAACAGAGCCACCCTCTGCAGGAAAATATCCTGGATAGGTAACTTATCCTCCAGCAAGGCTGGTGAAACCCAAAGGAACAATTCACTCCTGGGTTTCCTTTCCAATTCCCCTCCTTCGGTGTCTTTGCTGAAGCAAAGCCCTGCTGCAAGGATTGCGGAGCACGTGCACGCTGACACAGACGCGCAGAGACGGGCAAGCACGCGGCGGCCTTTGAACGGCCCATGCTCTCCCGCAGCCGCAGAGACACTGCGAAGGCGAAATGGGAGATGGAGTGGAGGACGAGCGGTGGCTGAGCGAGCCAAGATGGACAGAGTGAGAGGCGAGAGCTGCGCCCCGCGGGTACCTCGACAGCCACACTGTGGTCAGTCATGGAGACGCTGGTGTTGCGGTACCAGCACACGTGCATGGTTGTGTTGGCACGGTGGTGGCTCTGCCTGTCCAAGGAGCTACGGGAAGAGTGTATGTCATCTTCGGACTCCTGTTCTAGAGAGACCTCATCAGAGGATCCTGGGGGAGGAGAATTCGGCAGTGGTTTAAGAAAAGCGTGCAATACAAAGAGCAAGAGAAGTAGGGAATCCGGAGAAAAACTGTTTTCTCTTGCAATGGTCCAGTTTTAAAATAGGTCAAGTTGAATTTGTTACACAGCTCCTAAAGGCCACTCTGAGCAAATTGGTTTGGCTTTGGGGGAGCTGACTCAATACTGTGTAAAACAAACAAACCAAAAATCCCCACACTTCATCTGCACTCGCTTTGTAGCGAAGAATAGGAAGAAGTGCTCCAGGAAGGGATGCTACATGTTTCAGCACATCCATAACACCAGCAGGGACAGAGGGACAGGCACAAGAATGCTGGGCTATAAAAGAACTTGCCGATTCCAAGGACAACAAATTTATGTGCAAAAAAAAAAAAAATGCACTACATGGTTAAACTGAGAAAAATCTAAGAGATGAATGAGAAGCTTATAAAATTAACAATTCTGCAACTGGAGCATCTCTGCTGCATTTAAAGCCACAAGGAACATCAGTCTAGGAAGACAAGCATATTTCTTTTGATTAAAATAAAACAAAAGCACAACAACTCTCAATTATCGTATGAATTATAAAAATACTCCATTTATGTCATCAAATTCACAACAGAAAAAGGGAAAAGGACATGGCAACTGATGGTTTTCAAGAAGGCAGGAAACACCACTTACTGTTGGAGCGATTGCACACTGAGTTTTCCAGAAGCATGTCTGATTTCTCAGTAGATTTCTTGGCCATTTCAATTGCCATGTTTAGGTCTTCCATCCACTTGCCCATCTCCAGGCGGGTACTGCAAGACAAATAGTGCGCATGGAGACCACCCCAGTCTGGCGCCGTGACAGAACGCTAGTTTGCTGAAGGAAGGCACAAGTCACAAGGAGCAACCCCTTTCCATAACATAAATAAAAATAAAATAAAAATTCCTCCAAAGCATGAGCCTTCCAGATGGGAAGCTGACCTCACACAGCCTTCACCTCTGTTTTCAAGCCTTGAGACAAGATGAAGATAACCATTAAAAACTAGGACTTTACAGCAAAGAGAATGAATAGACAGCCAAAGGGCCCTAAAACATGCCCCCTCCGTTGCTGTTCTTCATACAGAGAGCTTCGTAGCTGATGGGGTATTTCAAATGTGAAATCATGGTTTCACTTCAAAAAGCATTTTGGAGATGGGCTGTATGACCATGCTGGATACGATTTTTTTGAAGGCTAAAAAGCAACCTGAAAGACAGCACATCTTTTACAGGGGATACAGGATTTACCTTACACCTCAAGCAAGTGAAACACAGAATGCAGGGTGATGAGGAGCTCTTCCACCGCCCGGAGTTTCCATTATGGGTTACACGGCTCACGCCATGATTCCAGGGTACGAGCTTTACAGCTCATATACGTGTATCTATATCCATCAGTATGCAACAGCATAAGGTTCTCTGTTAGCCATGGCCACATGGCCAGAGCATCTTTTTTTACCTCTGGGTACATTCCATGTGCACAGTCGTTGCTTGAGGTGCCATATACAGTTACACACTCTTCTGTTTGCTTGGGAGGGTCTGTGGGAATTACTTTTTGGTAGCCAACTCTTCTTTCTGGAAGTTTTTTAATTTAGAATGAAAGTTCCACGCATAGTCTAAGCCCAGCATCAATTTTTTTAATTTTTTTTTTTCTGACAGGTAGGGAGAGGTAACATCAGAAAGACAACTTTTGGACTATTTCTGATTTATGACAAGGTAAAAATTATATTTATTTTTCCTTTCAAGCACTTTTTGATTTGCCCCTGCTCAGAAACAGCTGATCTTAAAAATAATTGACATTTTCGGGTGTTAGGCTGCAATTAAAAAGTTTTGCTTGCTGAACACACAGCAACCAGAAGTACTGGCTCCTGTGCCACTACATGCCCGATTTATAAATATTCAGTAATGGTTGTTTTTCAAGAACAGGTTATCAAGGAGTAAAAAACTCTGTAAATTTAAGGTTAAGGTTCAGTGCTGCCATCCTGCATTCTTAGCACACCCAACTCCAGCTGCCTTTCAGGGGACATATAGAGGGACAAAACCTCCTAAAGCTGATCCTGAGAGAACAGGTGTAGTAGACATCCTAAGTATATTTCAGATATCAAGTTAAAAAAAAAAAAAAAGACACCAAACTCACTGCACAGGGACACGCTGCACTGAAAAGGGATCGGTGTCCTCTCCATGCCTGCCTTTATTTTCCTCTCCCTTTCCAGCTTCCTCCATGAGATCCATGCAGGAACTCCTCCCTCCTTACATCCATTTACATGTTCCAGATTTTAACTCTTTTTGGATCTCTAAAATAGTTGCATGTTTAGATTTTGTTATGTCTCCCGCTCTATAACTGTTGTTTAAAGGATGACACTGGCAACTCAGCTAACGGAAAACCAATACAACCACAACGTTATTGCTGCTGCGGGATGTTTAATAATACACCGTTCCATGAGATAACCTGCTCCTTCCCAAAACACAGCACTGGTGAAGGAGCTGGGAAGTGTCCTGGGTTTGTTTTGAAGTCATGCTTTCCCCTGGCTCTGCACCACCCAGTCGAGCAGCGACTCTTTGGAGAAGGTATCTAACAAACCTACAGGCAACTGAGGAAAAGAAATGTCACCTTGCTGCCACCACTATGGTTTTTTGTGCTGAATAGATTGTGAAGCAGTGTGGGACAGCCCATTCGTTCTCACTCTCCTCCACCTGCAGAAAAAGAAAAGGTTTTTCTCATCACTGCTCGGTGACCGATAAACACTGAAACTGTCCTTGGCTGGCCAGGAATCTGAGCCACGATACGATTACAATCCAGTTGCAATAACTGCAAAACAGCTACTCTTTTACAAATACCACCTACTTCGAGTCTATTTTGGCTCTATACAATAATCTATACTGTGTGTTTCTACTGCCGCATCTCTAGCAGCACAGCACCACAAGAACAGGAGGGTTCTGAGCAGGATTCAGCTCCTTACTTACCGGTGGGTCAAGCACTATCAGCTGCAAATCAAACACAGAGAGAACAGTCCCATTAGAACAGGGGGTGGGGAGGCAGGAGGACTGGCTAGGGGAGAGGGACCTGGGGGTCCTGGTGGCCAGCGGGATGACCATGAGCCAGCACTGTGCCCTCATGGCCAAGCGGGCCAATGGCATCCTGGGGTGTATCAGAAGGGGGGTGGTCAGTAGGTCAAGAGAGGTTCTCCTCCCCCTCTACTCTGCCCTGGTGAGACCTCATCTGGAATATTGTGTCCAGTTCTGGGCCCCTCAGTTCAAGAAGGACAGGGAACTGCTGGAGAGAGTCCAGCGCAGAGCCACGAGGATGATTAAGGGAATGGAGCATCTCCCTTATGAGGAAAGG